>JAOBAY020051655.1:0-13305 GCA_025331085.2 Zoanthus sociatus
TTAAGATTGCAATGATATAGCTGGATTGTTGAAGACAGAGCGAAATAGCCCAGTTTCTGTATTACAGAAAATGGCGCGGATGAAGTGCGCGCCCGCAAAGCATCATGGTTGAGCGTGCCCCTTTAAATAGAAAACAAAAATTCCTTAACGGTTTTATGAGATAACAGCTGCCAAACTACAAACATCATACAGAAACGTGCAGATTCAGCGCGAAATTGTATACTTTTACAAGAATAAAAAATTAATACAAACCATTTAAGGCTGATCAGGAAGCTTGAGCTTTTCCATATCCATTGATACTAGACACATTATAAAACATTACTTGACCTAAAATAGACAACATATTAAAAACTTTACAGTCTTACAGAAGTTCTGCTTTGGCGAGCAAGTGCATCTTCTGTTCTTTGATATTTCTCGTGGCAAACTTGTTTCAAACTTTATAAATAAGTGCAAGATAACTTTTGTACGAATCTAAGTGTATGATTATCTAAATGACTGCAAGTTCTGCAAAAGGTGTTTGTATCATTAGCTATTATGTTCTTTTACAATCAGGATTTAACCTCCTGATACCCTTTGGTACATCTCTTCTTAGGACAAAAAATGTTCTTGGTGTTATACAATTGAGCACTCTTTTTTCTTGGATCTGTCATTCACATTGCGTGCAACAGTTCTTTCCAACATACTTGGTTGCACCTTTTCAATTTGTCTCATCATCAGCTGGAAACATTCTTGAACATTTAGCCCGGTCTGAAACAAAGTTTTCATTTAAGAGGTTAATACGCCACGTGAATCAAAAATATATCTAAAAAAGCTCTCTAGTCCTCCAAATAAACTTCCCCCACTGCTTGTGTTTTTTCTTCGATTTTTCCAACCACCAAGTGTTTATTAGGACCCTTCACTTATTACTTTATTATTTATTTATTCATTCATTCACTCATTCATTCATTCATTCCTTCCTTCCTTCCTTCCTTCCTTCATTCATTCATTCACTCATTTATTTATTTATTTATTTATTTATTTATCTATTTAACAATTAGCCAAAGGCAATAGGACTTTAAGTCCCCTACAAGTTAAATTACCTAACCCTATCCCCTGAGAGAAAATTTGAGGAATATAAATGGTAAAAAAAAATGTTAACATTTACAGTTGGTTGATGTATTAGGACGACGACATTTTACGGATGTCGTCTTGGTCAAAGACATTTTTTAACCTCACAAAGAGAAAAGATCTTAATTGTTTTGAAAAAGATTGAAGGTTTTCCCGTTTTCTTACATTATCAGGAATAGTGTTCCATATGTTGCAGATTCTTATAAAGTATGAATCTCTAAATAGGAATGTTCTTGCTGATTTAGTTTTAAGATTAAGTCCTGTAGTACCATGGCGGGTACGGCCATTGCAAAATTAAAAAATGTCAGTGCGATGTAAATCAATTAAACCTAATTTATATTTAAAGTAGAAAATAATGTCAAGTATTCCAACCAGTAGTTTAGTGGGAGTAAGTTAGTTCAATAAGACGTTCTTTGTTGGATTGTTTGATTATTTGCTCTCTTCTAAAGAAAACCAGTAAGGAAGTGAAAAACTTCACTTAGAGTCTTCCTACAGGCTTTAAAAAACATGGCCCCTACCTTGGCTGACGTTTCTATGTAGGGAGTAAGAACGGAGTTGCAGTACTCCATAACTTCATCCCTGGTCACCTCTCTCTCATCATCAAGATCCTGAAACATAATAACAGAACTATATTTGCCTCATTTACAACAATCATGTAATAAATATAGTATCTGATCATTGTTTGTAATTTATTGGAGGAACATCAGCTCTATGGAATGTGTGAATATATCAACAAAAATAAGTTTATATTGAATAAATACTCTCAATGGTTAGTATTACCATAAAATTTGAGTTGCCTAAAAATAATTTTTCCACATATAAAATGGTAAGTCTAGTTCTTCTAGCACTAGATACTGATGAAAATGGCCAGACAGCAGGGTTTATGATAGAATCCCTACATTGAGACTGCAGGGTTTATGGTACAGCCCCATTCATGACGGCATAGACCTTGGAGGGAGGGTCTCTACCATCATAAACCCTACCGTCTATCCTGGTGGGAAGATGGAGCTCAATAGCCTAGGAGTGCTGGACAGATTGGAAGTGTGTAGACACTGGGTCAATGGATGCCCTAGCATCCAGCATCCAAGCCCAGTAATCGGATGATGGCTCAGCTGCCTTGTAGATATCTCCGGGTGAAGAAAAGGCTAAGAAGTAAACCCAACAACAATCTACAGCGGAGACCCAAGGCATTTAGTTGTCAACTGAATACTAACCGGCAGCTGCTGTAGCCAAGTTGATGCCAAATGTATTGTTCTGCTCTCCCTTGCCTTGGACCACATCAGTAGGGCCAAGAAGAGCATCTTCTCGTCTCAGCAACCCACAATTTCCATACACAATGCCCAGGCCTGCACCCTGGAGTAGTCACTTCATAATGGCTGTTCTCAGCATCAAAAACAAAACAGGAGGCAGCAGTTACAAGTTATAAGCCCAGACCGACTGGTATAGCTCTGCAATGGAAGTCTTGAGAGAAAAAGAAACACTATTCGTCGCCTTTATTAATTTAACAGAAACTTTCAATTTGGTCAGCAAAAAGGTCTTATCTCTCTGCTAAAGAGTTTTGGATGCTTTCCCCAAACTCTTAAGGATGATCTTGTCTTTCCATGAAGACTGTCTAGTATGACAGATCATTCTCGCACCCATTCTCAATCATAAAGACTCTCCAGTATGAAGGATCATTCTCGCACCCATTCCCAATCATGAAGACTCTCCAGTATGACAGATCATTCACGGTCCCATTCCCAATCATGAAGACTGTCCAGTAGGATGGATCATTCTCAGACCCCTTCCCAATCAAGAGCGGAGTGAAACAGGTCTGTATCTTTACCCACTACACGTTTCAGCTTCTTCTTTGTGCTGCGGTCCTACACCTTCAGCCAGTCAAAAGATAAAGTGTATCTCCACATCAGAAGTGACAGAAATCAACTTATCCTTGTGCAAAGACTAAAACTTGTAGAGTATTGGAAAGAGACTGTTCACAGATGACGCTTCCCTAACTATACACACAAGAGATTCTCTACAATGACTCATAAACTGCTTTGCACATGCCTGTAGAGAGCTCGGTCTAACCACAACGCAAGAATACCAATATCCTTGGCCAGGACGTCAGCAACTCCATCGGTGACTACACTCTTGAGAAAGTAGTCTAGAGGACTTCACCTACCTGGGCTCCACTATCTCCAGTAACCTCTCATTGATGTCGATCTGAACAAACTGATCAGTAAAGGAGCAACAGCACTGGTTCACCTTGGAAAGAGGGTCTGGGGCAACTCCAAGCTTAGCATCGGCACCAAGACACCCTACTCTCACCCTCGTTCACACCAGAGCTCAAGAGGACAACTATAAGCTGTAATTATCTTTATAAGAAAAAGGCTGTCTGCTCGGGCGACTCTAGTGATTGGAGTGCAGAAATAATTACAACAATAAAAAACGACAGGCAAAAGCAAATTATTATTCATAAATTAAAAATAATTCTGGAAATGGCTGGGAGAGATTTGAAAAACAATCAATACTCTTTTGTCCAGAAAAACAAAAGATAATTCAGTTAATGGACTGAAAGTAAATAACGAATGTCGTACTGAACCTGAGCAAATTACTCATTAGTTTAACATTTGCTTACTGAGATAGGGGCTAAGTTTGCAACTGCTTTGCCGCAAAACACTTGCAACTTTGAGCAATATATAACCAGGACAGACTACCTCTCAATTAAAACATATTGTGGTATTTGAAACCCTAAAATCTCTTGCAACCAGAAAAGTAACAAGGCTAGATAAAATCTCAGTAAACGCTTAAGCCTGGCTGCCCCTGCTATTGCAGAGTCTTTGCATAAAATTTTATTCAATCAGTAGAAACAAGAGTTTTTCCATCAGAATAGAAAAATGAGAAAGTGCTTCCACTTTTTAAAAAGGATGATAAAACTGATCCAAATAATTACAGTCCTATCCCTATCCTTCCTGTCATTACCAAAGGAAAAACAAACACTGCTTTATTTCTGGATCTAACAAAGGCTTTTAACATTCTTCATAACAAATTAGAGTTGTTTGGAATTAGCGAAGTTATTCTCCATTGGCTAAAGTCATATCTATCAGAACGTAAACAATGTTGCATATATAAAGAGGGCACTTCAAAAGCTTGATATATCATTACCATCATCTGGTGGCCATGGCCGAGAGACAGTGGACAACCTTATGCCAGTAGTTACAGTCCCCCCATGGCTGTACCCAGATTGTCTGTATCTCTGCTGATGATGTCTGGGAATGTGAGCTTCCTGCACGTTGTTTTGATCTTCCATATTATCAGCTCTGAGGCAAGCTGGTCATTTGCACGGTAACAATGAACAGCAAACTGCGCTTGGCACTGGTTCAGATGACTAGTTAGTCGAGGTTTGGTGGTTTTTCCATGAAATATTTTGGACTCTTCGTCTTTCTCAGAGTTTAGGAGCGAAGATTTTTTAAGTTGTCCATATGTTTGACAGGGACACTAGATTTAACTGACATGATGGAGTTACTAGCAGTAGAGATGAATTCAGTTTTCGCAGAGTTACATTTTAATCCAACACAGGCTGCAGCGTCATTGACAGAATTTGATAGTATAGCAATATTATCAGCGTAATCAAAATCGATAATATAGATTGCTGGGGGTCTAAGGCTTGTTCTAGGTTTGATAACCAGTCCTTTTTTGGATTCGTGGAGTTGTTTGATGTTGTCGATCTTCCCTTGGCTGTAGTCAGCTGTGTGTTGTCGTACGCATCTTCAAGGTTCTTGCAAGTTTTCCCGACAGCTTACATTGTTCCGGGTAAAGGGGCACTGTTCATATCGCCTACTTCCAGTTGCTAACTTTGTACATGCAACTTTGACTGGGTTGTAAGAGATAATGATGTTGTGGCGTTCAACAAGGTTCCATTCTTTGGCCATTACCTTTTCTATATCAACAATCTTCCTGGTTATTTGCATTTCACTGCATGAATGTATGCAGATGACACTAGTATAACAGTTTCTTCGAAGTCAACGATTCACCTAAACAAGGAATTAAGTCACGATCTAGAAAATTTTAAACTTGCAAACCAACTTAGCTTGAACGTGCTGAAATCCAAATATATGTATTTTGCATGGCAAACCTTAAATAATATCAAGCTGAAGTTGTGCATATCAATAACAAACCATTAAAGGAGTTAGCTCCACTAAATCCCTAAGCTTCCGTACTGATCAGCAATCGATATCTATATTGATATGTATATCGATGCCAGGCCCAAGAAGAAAAGAGACAGCCAGTTGCAAAGGAGAGAGAAGCCAGAAAGAAAAGAAGCTTAGGACAAGCTTGGAATAATGTAAAGTCGTATTGATAAAGAGGCCACTCTTAAAGTGCCTATCTCATGAAAATTGATAGAACAGAAAAAGAAAATTTTAAAAGTTCTGTATTAGATTTTGCATTAAGCTTTTAGTTTTGGAGATATAACCGCTCAAAGTGACTATTTTCAAAAACAAGTAATAATAATAATAATAATTTAATTTTAATAATGTGATCAAATGTCAGATTTACATAAAGTGGAAACAAAAAGTAAGTAATATAAATAGAATGAATATATAACATTAACTAGTAAAATAACTCCTACATTACTATTATTAAAACAATTTTATCTACATAAACTTAAAATAACTAGTTTGGATCAAATGCCCTTTTAAATAGATAGGTTTTGCCTGTGCTTTGAACTTATTCAGTTTGTTAATGTTCCTAAATCTGAGGAGGGAGTCTGTTCCAGATTTTGGGAGCAGCTGCAGTGAATGAGCAGTTGCCAAGCATCTTGCAGGAGATGCGCTTAGGAGAAGCAAGTTCAAGCACTTTATTGGAACGTAGGCAGTATGCAGCACTGTGCTTTACAGTGAACAGGCTGGTGATGTATTGTGATGCTTGACCAGGGAGGGCTTTGAATAAAATGATTAAGAGCTTGAATTCAATGCGGTAGGGGATAGGTAGCCAATGTAAAGAGTACAGGGTGGGCGTTGTATGGCAGAATCCTTGAATTGACCAGACGAGGCGGGCAGCGCTGTTTTGTACCAGTTGGAGCTTGTGTAGATATTTGGCAAGCAAGGTATGCATCAGGCTGTTGTAGTAATTGATGCCGCATGTTATCAATGTGTGTATAAGTGTTACAGTTTTCGTTTTGTCTAGATACGGATCCACCTGATGTTATATAGATGGTAGAAGCAGGCTTGACAAGATTTTGAGATGTGTCTCCATGTTAATAGGCTAGCCAAACCATGTTCCTAGATTTCTCGCTACTGTAACTGAAGTAATGCTCCAGCTTGCAGCATCCAAACTGTTGATGTTCACTTTAGACGGTTGTTACTTTGTTCCCATTAGCATGACCTCAGTTTTACCAGCATTAAGTTTAAGCTCGTCAGTGGTCGTCCAATCATGTATATCTCTAATTCACAGCTGCATGGCCACAACAGCAGCTGATTCACTGGTCGCTGAGCCAGAATGGAAAGAGAAATAAAGTTGGATGTCATTGATGTATGCATGAGAGTCAGTTCAGCAGCATAGATCGTGAAGAGCAGGGGCCCCAAGAAAGAGCCCTGTGGAAGGTCAAACGATTTACATAGTGACTGCCCAAGGGAAACACAATGAGACCTGTTGGTCAGGTAAGACTTGAACGGCTAGTCGAGTGCACTACCATTGATCCTGCACCCTTCTATTGGGATTCAATATCAAATGGAAGACAAACCTCAAGAAAACAGGAATTTCGAATCCACTGACTTCGTTTGCTCGGAGACAGATGCTAACAGCAACACTGATATAAAAGCTTACTTTTGACGAGCCAATTGCTGACCAAGCCTGGCTAGATAACTATTGAAAAAAACGTGAAGAAGATCGTGAAAGGAAGAAAGATTTTGAGCTATGTTGGGATGGAATTAAGCTGGTCTCAACTTGGTATAACATAAGATAAATGTATTTCCTTTGTGTGATTGAAATACGATATGTATACATGATCTCTGCCTAGAGAAAGTAAAATGTCAGCTAGCTTCATAATACTGTTGTTGGAAATTTTCAGTTTTTAATAACTTTCAATATTAGATAAGTACGATTCTTTGGAAGGTATAAAGTTGTTGCTGTAGTAGCGAAAAAACAGAGCAGATTGAGAAAATATTTTTTGTCTTTGAACAATACTCATAGCTGCCAATTCACCTGCGTTGAGTGTGTGTTACAAGATTTGTCTCTTCACCCGCTCTCCCTCATGGTAGTCAAATTCACCCGCTTTTGTAATGTTTTCTATCATATAGTATTAAATTCGACTTATCTGATACTGATTGTTCCTAAAACAAGCAAATTTGCCCATTTTCCAGTCGATTTTTCTGTTAATTGCATAATTAAAAAAAGCGAAAGTGACAGCGTACATTTATTATCAAGTGTTACAATAATTACACTAATACTGTAGGCAGAAAAAATAACATCTGTTGTAGTCGTTCCTATAATACTATATCAGCCGATACTTTCAAATTTAGATTTGTTTGATGTGTTTATAAAATAAAATTAGACATACGACTCTGTGCTTCAAGCGCTTTGCACAAAGACTATCCTTCTCAACTGTGTATATTCAGCAAAACGCATCACCGCACTTGTCCCTTTTCAGTTTAGGAATCTTGCAAGCTCCTACTGTTTCAGAAACATACTCAAAACAGTCTTTCAAGAAATGATTTGAGCAGATTACTGACGAGCGTAAAGTCGTCCATTTGGCTCTCTTTGTATTCACAAACGTTATCCAAACTCTTCTTCTTTTAATCGCTACAGGTGTGTTATCACCCCAGAAAGGTATCTGGTAGAAAAAGATACCTTTGCTTATATCACTGGTGTCTGAACAACTGTAAACTACACACCTAGTAGGTATAACTTCAAAGAGAAACTCAAAATCTTATACATTTGTGTTGTATTTTTTGGTGATGTTTTCTTAGTTCCCATGCTCTTTGCTAGAAATCAAGGCGCTCAACTTTTTTTGAGCAAAATTTGGATGTATGAGCTGTTTTAACTCGCAAACTCAAAGTTTATAGCAAAATCGAAAGATGAACGTCTTAAACAACTTTTTTTGCTCTGTCCGAATCAGTAAAAATCCACTTTGATGAGATAGGCACTTTAAGAAAATCTAAAGTACTTTTTTCTTAGAAGAACTCATTCTGCGAACCTGATGTCAATATATAAAACATTACTATATTGATCACTATCTGCAGCTCATTGTTAATACAAAAACAACCGGTCTTAAATTTCCTACTTCCTACTGTTGTTCAGGTAACACAACATGACATACCAGCTTGTTTCCAACTATGACCATTGGAATAGTCAACTTTGCTTCGTGCTCTCTAAGAATTTTGCTCCTCAAATCTTTCAGTTCATGCCAGCTAGAGGCAGAATTTAGGGCAAACAAAACGAGGAAAGCGTCTCCTGTGGCAAGAGAAGAGTCTCGAAAGGAACTGAACTCTTCCTGTCCAGCAGTGTCCACTATCTCGATATCATATACCTTGCTGCTGTATTCAATCTACACACAGAGGGAAAAAAACAAATACTGACAACAATATATCGCAGAAAAACAGCCAGGCTGTAATCAAACATTAGCCTGCATATATTGTAGGTTATTTCACGGTTGGTTCGCTTGTACGATTTTTATTCACAAGTTGTGTAAAACATTATATACATACCGCGGTTCATAAGCGAACAGAACTCAAAGATAAACATGTTTTTATTTTCTTTCAAACGAAAACAGCGCGTGGTCAAGGCACCTCACAGTTTGAGACTTACACTGAATTGGCTTCCTTGAAACAAAAAACTTTACTTCAAATTAACAAGGAAAAATGCCGTTGAATGGCAGAGAACTAGTTAGAGTAAAATAACACATCCTGAAAATATGTCAAAATAGTTTTGCGAACCGTTATAAGGAACTCACTGAGAAACTTGTTCAGCTCTCATTGAGGAGTTAATTCGTCCATTTGTCTCGCCTTTGAAAACAAGAAATTTGTGAAATAGAGCAACATCGTGTTTTGTCTTTATTTCGTGCTATCATTTTCCTGTCCGTCTATGAAGTCTTCTATGGATGTATCTAGCTTCTGAAAACGATTACTCAGATTTAAAGCCATCTTTCTAAAGAAAAAATGCGCCTAAGCTCTTTTGTAAGTCAAGAGATATGGCGAGCAAGCGATGCGGTTTTTTTCACTAGTGAAAATAATGATATATCCAATCAGAGCGTTGATACGCCAATTTTCACTAGTGAAAAAAATCGTATGACCAATCAGCTGGCTTCTCTGGCGTGAAGATACTATTTTTATCTCGATGCTGTTTGGCACGTAAAGCTCGGTATGTATATAATAAAAAACATTACTATTGTCCGGGAAGACAACCACAGTGTATGCATGAATGAAATAAGTTGCAAGTGGCAGATTCAGTTTTATTCTTTTTTTTGGAATTCTTATATAGAAGTTATACACTGTCTGCAAATGGAAGAATCGGTTATATACAACGTGAGGCAATCTTTTCCTATTGAGAGCACATGTATTTCCAAACTAGAGAAGAACTCCCTGAACACAGACCTCCACCAAGCATATAGTGACTCCAACGCAACAATGTAGTCCTATATGTAATTTTATACACACATTCCATTGTGGAATGATATATTAACATGCCATATTGATGTCAAAATTCTAATTGTTCTAAGCTGTGTACTGAATATGACAATTCGAAAACAAAATTCATGTAGACATGAAAATATAGAAACCATAATTACAAAATTGCTAGTTTGTCAATATGGCAAGGAAGAACTGGTTAACTCTTTCACACAACATACACAGCATCTCGCAATACTGAAGAATCTTTTAAAAAAATTCCTGGATCCAAACTGCTATTTGGATCATTCTCAAAATTTCAGTAATAGTTCTTCATTGTACCATTTTTGACATTTCCTGAAGTTGTTGAGTTATGTTGCTAACCAACAAACAAACAAACCCTGCCAAAAACATAACCTTGGCAGAGAAAATAACTTCTGCCAACGAGATTCATAACTTACATCACTAACCCGCATGCTAAATGCCACCAGCTGATTATACAAATCTTGCGAGCTGATAACAACTTATGGCTAATTGCCAACGAGCAAGACAAGCGAAGACGCGAGTCTGGCGAGGCGGCAGCATCGTAGAGCGGATGCACGTGTGGAAAGCAGGGAAAAAAATCTCAACTTGGATGTAAGATAATGTAACAATAGATTTTGTGTGAGCCAATCACAGCACGAAATGTTTTAATGCATAAGCAAACAGCGGCGTGTTCATTATATCAAAGACATTTTATCTGACAGAACTGATGACAATTGCCGTAAAAGAGAAACATTTTAAACTTAATATGCAAAACAAAATGTTACAAAAAAACTATTTATGTCCGAATGGTTTTCACACGTAAAGTGCGCGCTGAGATATTTCAGTTTTTTTTTTCAAACAGTAAAATGAGAGCGCCAGACTCAGTACTTGCACAGCTCAGTTTTATAAGAAATAGTACACAAATAGCGGTGACGAAAATTAAAAATATACGCATAGTTTGAAATTATTTTTTACTTGACGTTTCGTAAAAGTGGGTCTCTTTGAAATCTTGGCAAGAGGGCGATCTGGCTATCACAGTAAAATAAAAGACATTGTTAATCAAGGATTTAAAGCCGTCTTTAAATGTTGAACGTCTTTTAATGTTGAACGTTGTCAACATTTGTAGTTAGTTTTTATAATTAAATGTTTAAGAAAAAGTACTCTAATCAAGACTTTAAATGAATGTCGGCAGCGAAAAGCTGTGTCTTTATTAATTTTGTATTTTATTTCAAATTTATCGCCTTTTTTGTTATTCTAGAATAGTTAATAAGTTAGTGTTCCGGTGTTCCTGTATGTTTCAATTCAAATTCTGTACTATTAACCGTCACTTCTGATGATGTATGTAGTAGGTATACGAGACGTCCGAAGTAAAAGATAATTTCGAACTATGCATCACCGCTGTTTGTGTACTATTTCTTATAAAACTGAGATGGCCAAAGGAAAAGGTTATTTATGACATTGCACAGCCCAGTTCTGTCGTCCTCATGTTTTGTCTTGCTCATTGGCACTTAGCGATAGCTATTACTAGTAATTTACACAAGTTTATCTACAATACAGTAGAATAATATCACACTTTTGCAGTCACTTGTGCCATCAGCATAGGTTATTAGCATATACATTTGAGCTCAATGAAAAACGATTGCTTTAAGAAAAGCTTTTATGTTGTAATTACCATTGGGCATTCACTAAATCTACGTACAGTACATAGGGCAACACAAGCGTACGGATATCAGAGTTAGATTAACCAACTCCTGGCATCGTTTCTGATAGAACTGAATCTGCCACTGGGACCTACTATAAACAAGTTTACATGATGGAGTAAACACCTAGGGAAAGCGGTCTAACTAAGCTAAATTAAAAAGAGCTTTGTAAAATAAACAACATCCAAAACACATATTGTTAATAACTACAAACCTCTGTTCTGTAAGTCTCTTCTGCGAAAGTGAAAAAAATAGTCTAGGTTAGATAAACAGTAAGACACTAAACCTTACAAAAGCTGTGACTAGTAGAGTCAATTTTTATAGTTACATATACACCGTAAAGCGAACTTTTATTACTTGGGCTACATGTGGTAGGCCAAGTAATTGAGGGCTGTCATTAGTAGCCGGCAGCTGGCGATTATCGCCGGCTACTCTGACGAAAATCGCCGGTTACTTCATTCACGAAATGACACCAAAAGTATAGATACCGTACAAGTCTGACCAGCATATTCATTTCGTTGGTAGAAATGTGAAAAGTATCTTATTTCCGAAAAGTATCTTGTTTCCGAAAAGTATCTTATTTCCGAAAAGTATCTTATTTCCTAAAAGTATCTTATTTCCGAATTGCACGCTTTTCTTCAAATAAAAGTAATGATAAAATCGGGGCCTCGATATATCGTGAAGTCCGCGCTGCGTACCCAGTAGTTACCAGGACTCCTCTCTGCTGTTACATAACATTTCAGTGTGACATTGCACGTGACAGAAAAGCCACATGCGTTTACTATAACGGCAGAGTTCTCCCTGCTTAAGTACCACATCCAGACCTTCGTATCAAATGCAAAGAATGCAATTTCAACAAAAATTTGTTTATCAACTCTCCTAGCTAACTCAGTTTACACAAAACTCATGCCCACCATTGCACAGATTGCAGAAGAAGCCCTCTCCGTGCCTGTAAGTAATGCTTGGCCAGAGCGGGATGCAAGTACTGTGAAAAGAATAAAGACAAGACTTTCTGGAAAACAGAATGCTCAATTCATTGATGCATATCAGCATCAATGGTCCTGACTTGCATACTCCTGAGGCAAACCATCTCATTAAGAAGGCTGTGAAAAAGTGGCAAACCACAAAAGAAAGAAGAAAGGCCAAACTGAGTCTACAGACAGCAATGCCAAAAAGGTGTGATGTGGATTGCCAAGCTGACATTCAAAACTACCACTTGCTGCAACCACAAGTTGGAACATCTACTCAAGATAAACCACTGGAGAGTATGGAACTGGAGCAGCTGTTAGATTCTGAGAACACAGTAGAAGATGAGGAAGTGGAAATGCATAACGAAGAAATGTCTGAGGAGCAGAACATGGAGGATGTTTATCACATTTTTAACCTGACTGAATGCAGTTCAGACATTGATTCAGCCTTTGGCTCAGAATCGGAGGATGATTTCTAATACTTAACAAATTGCAATTTCTTATTGTATTAGGTAGTTTTCACTGGGATTCCCTCGCTCGTCCTCAAATGTCCGAGAGCTAATTAAACATCTTTCTCCTTTATACTTTATTGTACAAATGCGATAAAATTCGATCAAACTGTTTCCCCAGGCAACAAACTCGAGTTTATTCATAACATTTGAAGGCAAAAACTTCTATTCTTTATTTTCTCTAAATATAATTACAAGGATAAGAGGGCCTGCCTTAAAATGTCTCCAGGAAAAGGCTTAAAATGGTATATGGCCTTGTGTAACCCTAGCAGGTGCAGCAAGAGCTCTCGATTGCGATTGTCTTTCTGGTGGGAAATACCTCTTGAAAACGCTGGAAATGGCATTTGTGAGACTCTAAATTTCATACTTTTCTTGTGGGGTGGGGTGGGGTGGGGGTGCCTACTATTTTTTATCA
>JAOBAY020051709.1:0-13305 GCA_025331085.2 Zoanthus sociatus
AATTCCACTAGGCACATGTAGTCTTGGACTGCGTTTTATTTATCATATCACTTACCGATTTTCTCTGCTGCACCAAGAAAATTAAAATCACTAAAAAAATTCTTTTTTTAAAAACAAATTCTAGTTACAACTGCAAAAAGCCTGATTCAACAAAAGGTTCAAACGAAATTATTTATAGGACAGAATTTATTCATTTAGATTAAAGAGACTCCACTCGTAATCTTTGATACACAGAGAGGTTTATAAATACAATGTAACTATAAAATTAAAAAGAAAAAAAACAGAACATTTATAAAAGGGAGGCGATAATTTTTTTATGTCACCGTTTGTTGAACGTAGTACCAAAAATTGTGTACTAAACAATTCCTAAAGTAATAAGTGATTGATATGGTTGAGTCACTCGTTTACTCTCATTTACATAAGACAATTGATAAGACATGCACGTCACGTCGTACTGAGTCACACTCGCACTCTGAAATCCAGATAATTAAAGAACAACAATAATAAGCTCGTAAAACGATAAAGCCACAATATAAACCACTAATTTTTTTCTTATATTTATTTTTAAGACACTATTTAATTTTTTAATTCTTAATTTTTAGATCATGTCTCATCAACGCTTGATGTAAGAATAATTTCAAACAACTACTTATTTGAGCGAAATGCATGAAAACATAGCAGTGATCAGATTTATTGGTCAATCTACATTATTTGTAACTTTGTTTCCCACATTGAATATTTGCTCTTCAAGAGCGATCTTTTTAAATATGCACAATGTTGAATTATGGTTAGAAAGAATATTGTGTGAGAACTTCAGATACTCCCATACTAATAGCAATACTCGCCTTCTTAACTATTCCTTTGGGTCTTTAGGCTTTACTTGAGAAAAACTGGAAAAAAAATTAAAAAATCCGTAGTTATGTCACAGTTCCTTCTCTTCTACATAGCCAGAGAAACAATAGGTTTACTATTAATATTAAGTCAGTATATGTGCAACTGCTGTCGGTGAAGTCCGTATAACAAACCAAACGCCTTATTTATGGACGTCAATTTTAGACCTGATCTAAATTAAGTAAAAATGTTTTAGTGTTAACTGAAAAAAATGCTGTAGGTTTCCTTATTTATTACTATGGAAAGTAAAAACCTAAAACTTTAGTAATCTACAACGCTGTGTTGAAAATAAATAAATCAGTTCCATAAACAGTGATAAATTGATCTAACTTCCTTTCTCACTCAATTTATAATTATCAACATGCATTTTTGTAAGTTTTTAAAATTTCAATTTGCCTTGGAAGAAAATATGTTCTAATTAAAAGGCTTAGGTTTTTTCTTGTTTCCTGCCAACTCAGAAATCAGCTTGCTCTTCAGCTGTAAAATTACCCGCGGTTACTCTCGAAAAACAAAATACAATAAAAAGCAAAGAAACTGAAAATCCAAATTAAAGACAGTTTCCAAAACCTAATCATAAAATAGCAGCAATGATAGAACTAATAAATAAAAGCGAAGTCTAATTTGTTTCTCTTGACGGTCTAAAGGCTCGAAAAGGCAACCTGAACATATGAGCAAACAAGTCGTAAACTACAACAATTTAAAGCATTGCACAATATATATAGAAGAAGAAAAAAATAAAGGAAATTAAAAGTAACTATATAAAACTTAAATGCAAAAGTACAAATTCACCGGAACAACACAGGGAAATCATCTATTGTACTACCACAAAGTATAAGAATTTCTTTCTAAGTAGACCCCGATAATGAACAAAAGGCATGAACCGATCTGACAATGAACCTTTGAGAAAAAAAAATCTTTTTTGTAGTTTTCATTTTTTCGCGTCAAAGTTGCCAATACCTTTAGAGTTAGTTACAAGACATAGCAAGTAAATTATAAAACATCAATATTTTCAAAAAAAAGTCCACGATAATTTACGCATCTTTTAGTGATATAACACTGTTTAGCCGTTTGCTTCCGATATAGACCTATATAACAGATATATAAGACATTGAGGAAAATACATATTAGTAATCATAATTATAGTTGAGTAACCTCCAATATAGCAAATTAAAATTTTTTATCTATGAAAAACAAGTGTGCGACTGTACCGCAAGTGATCATGATTCTGCAAAAATTCTTATTACGAACTTATACAAACATAACCTCACAAGATGTTTGCAGCTCGTTGAAACAATGTTAGATCTTTTTTAAAAGATATTGCTTTACAAACTAGGCTAAAAGATACTGGTAACGTTTAGTTGTTGAGGCTTTTCTTGTGTTCTTTGTCTCTCTGCAGCTTAAAATGTGGTTATCCTGTAAATGTTAAAGCAGGCGGCCCTATCCAATGGACAGGGGGGAGGGGAGAAGAGCGGTCGCGGCCTACACCCCATAATTTTTTTTTGCTCAGCAATAATTAAGACCGGATGGGGCGATATTAAACTTCATAAAACTGCACAACTTTTAAATGTGACTAGAGCCAGGGGTATGGACATGGGAATAGTAGTGGAACAAAGTCGGGTTAACGAAGACAAAGTTAACCCAATAATTCAGACTGAGTACACGTGGGCCTAATCTTAGACCAAGCTTTGTAGGACTAACTCAACCATATCTGCAGCATACATTTTAAAGGTTCATTTCTTATTCTTTCATTTCAAATAAAAAATAAAATAACAAAACGATAACTGATAGGGTATTTTTTATTTTATATTATTAGTATTTACACTAAATGGCTGACGCTAGCTATTCTTGTAGGAGCCCTGAAAACTGAAATGGAAAACAATTCAATACTGTATAGTATACACAACCAGTTTTAAGATGGTCAGATAATTAGATTATTCTTCTTCTAATTACAATTGCGAGTGTTATATTTTAAGTGTCTCTTACTCAATTTGTGCATTTTGTTTACCGCTGCAGCGTCTTTATATGCAACCATGGAAGCGGTTACCAAACTATTTTTCCCTCTCATCTATGGTACAATGTTAGTATTGGCAGCCGGGCAAGGTACGAAGTGTTATCCTTTAGAGTGATTTGCCTTTGAAATTAAACTCTATCATCATAGTATTTTGTAATTAACGTGTCATTCGCTCTATAGTCTATACAAAATAAAAAAGAATATATTTGTATGTAATAAACTAACTATTGCTTAGTGTTCATAGTCTGGGATCTGAATGCTGAAGATCCGGGTTCAAATCTGGTTCCGAGTTGGACTTTCCAAATTCAATCAATGAATTTCTTCTCGGTAATTCCAGGGGAAATTCACCACGCTTTGTAAGGAGCCATCTGGTTTGCCGCCCTATATACCAGTTGGGATTTTGTGGAAGAGAGGGGAAATTTTAACGTGATACTCAAAAGCTTCTGAGAATATCATTAAGTATTTACTTATTTTTCTTTGTTTTATTATTTCATAACCAATAAAATCTTCGATAAATGAAAGTTAAGGAGTAATAAACATCTACCTAACCAAACTCGCAAGTAGTTTTTGTATTTGGCTAAGTGTGTACAAAGGCAGAATGACTGGAGAGTCGCATAGGTACGCTGCAGCACAGTACTAGTAGCAGGGATCCTGTAGCAGCTTATAAAGTGTATTGACCCATTCACACCAACTAACCCAACATAGTTAATCACAGTTTAATTCAAACAGGCTTAGTGAAGCTGCGTTAATTATGCTAAAAAAAGGCTAGATTTAATTTGCAGTTTTTCTTTGCTGTTTTGGATAGGTTTGAAACGCTCGTCAGCTGCGTGTTTGTCATACATTAACGGTATTTTCCAACATTTTAAAATCAAAACACTTTATGTTTCTGCTGCTTTGGCAATTCTGCTTTAATATAATTTAAAACTTCATATGCAACCAAAAATTGTTTATACGCTTTGGGGAATTATAGAAATCATATCAAAAACTATTTGCATTTGTCTTTTATTTTTTTTGTTTTTGCATTGTGTATTATTTCAGGATTTAAAAACACTATGTTTAAAACTTGCTAGCGACCCATTTTTTCTAATATTGGCATTCATACAGTTCCAGTCCTTAATAGTCCTAATAGTGAAAGTACTACATCCTGTTTTTCATTTATACTTGGGGCAAATCAGATCTATGTTTGAATATCTAGTGGCTCGATTATGAATTTCTGAATTTCTAACTATTAAACTGTTTAAATAACTAGGCCTAATATAATTATGGACCTGTTTATACACTAGTGCGCATCTCTTTATTAGATATTGTTTAGTAAGAGGGAGCCAGTTTAGGTTATTAAATAGTACGACTGATGGTGTAAACCTTCCAGCATTTGTGTGCTAGTAGAGAAAAGATGGCTGATCATAATAGTAATGAGCCCGGTTTTGCAATAGTATCACAGGATTTCATCGATAATTTAGTTTGTACATCCTTTTTTGTCCGATTAGTAGGTTTATACTAAAACAATTACACCTCTCGGCAGGCCTCGTAGACTACAAGTTTAAATAGCCCATATGGCATACGGCCTCATGGGCTATGGAATATACCCGTAGTCCATTCTTCCTCGAGGTCTAAGCGTTAATTAGAACCAATGTAATCATCATAGCCAAAGATCATAAATAATAATGATAATAATAATAATAATAATAATAGTAACAGTAATAATAATATAGATTATTTTATTGATTATTTGTCAGATTCTCCTGAACCGTGCACATCGGCGGATGTTGGTTTCATGATGGATGTATCAAACAGAATAAGCCGAAAAAACTTGGACAGACAAAAACAAATAATACAGATGCTTACAGAAGTGTTTAATGTAAGGTTTGGCGGATCACGAGTCGGACTCATTACGTTTAACGACAAGGCTAGAACACTGGCAGAGATTGGTGAAATTCCAACACGATCAGAATTCAACAACTTGGTAAAGTCAATTGGGAGGCAACGTAAGTAACAAAGTGATAATTTTAGCTTTTGTTATGTTATTTAATTATGATAAGATGATAAAACAATGATAATAACAGAATATGATGATATTCATTTCTAACATTGAAGCAGAGTTCAACCAAACAAGTGTTTTAAAGACGAATTGAAATCAACTCAGTAACTAATGTTTGAAGGTCCAAGTGAATGAAAAAAAGTAAAAATATAAACTTCTATTTTAAGAATTAATTTATTTGTTTAGCTGCATTATTCCTGCGACAAAGCGTTTTGCCAATGGTCTTAAGTTGGCATAAATGATAACAAAAATAAAAGTAAAACAAGATCCTGCAGTTTTCGCGGTGCACGAGGGTGCCCGAATATTTGTGACAAGATTTCATAATTTTTGATTCATTGGAAATTTAAAAATGTAGATCATCGTCTACACTAGAAACTTTTAGTGCAATCTTATATGTTTTAGTTATATTAATTTTTCTTTATAGAGAATTATAATATTTCAATGTTTTTTTAACTAAATGATTTTAACTTTATTTTTCTAGCATAATAGTTTTTCAAACTTTTTCAATTTCTTTTTAACCCGAACATGATAGAAGGCCTAGTGCTGACATGTATTAAGTGCATCACCATTACCATCACCATCATCATCATCATCATCATCACCATCACTACAATCATCACCAACATCACCATTATTATCATCATCATTATTACCATCATCATCATCATTACCACCACCATCACCATCACTAGAATCATCACCATCAATATTACCACCATCTTACATTACCATCGTCATCACCATCACAACAATCATACCAACATCACCATCACCATTTCATCTTCATCATCATCATCATCATCATCGCCATCATCACCATCTTCATCTTCATCGTCATCAACCCCACCAATGCAAAAACTTTATGCTGACTATATATATTAACATTAGCATTTATTGTTATAGGTGGCAGGACACGTATTGACAAAGCTCTGATTGAGGCAAACAATGTTTTGTTTGGTCCACGATATCTGTCGGCGTATAATAAAAAGAACAAATACCTTATAATCCTATCAACTGGAAGACAATCTCTCCGTGGTTACCGTGGCCACCGTGGCAACAGTTTCATAAAAGGATTTACTCGGTAAGTAAAAGTCATTTAGCGAGTGTAAGTTTCAGAATAATAAATGCAGAACGCTACTATAAATTCTACTAAATCAGCGAAAATAAATACAAACTTTCTTTTCTTACCCTAACCCTAATACCAACCCAAAGCAACAAGAAACATCGCATAAAATTACTCAAAGTGCTCAAATAGTAAATTATTATAGTTGTGATTACAGAAAAGTTTGCGATGTGCGTTTTAATGCTGTCTTAATATACTGTAGCTGCATTCTGCATTCTGCAAATTATATACACAAGCCTAAAGTCATTAACTTAAATTATCTTGCCATTGCTTTTTCTTTTGTTGAAATTTGTTTGTAAACCAAATGACGGATGTACTGCGCGTTGCGAAAGAAAACTTAAGATAAATTACTTTAATCTGTTTTTAGTCATTTAATCTTTCACCTGACATTTAAGAGTATAATATAACATTGTCTACAATATAATTTTATTAATTTTTATTAACGTTTTTCTCCAGTAGGATGACATTTGGTAAAACTACATAGTTCTCCCTCATCTCCTTATCTTCTTATTTCTGTTCGAGATCTAGTTTAGTCAGTTCACGAAAACGAAGTTCTTTTGTGGGTCTATATTGCCCTTGCTGTAAACATGGCGCTGATAACGTATACTGCCCCGTTCACACCAAATCTTAACCATGGTTAAAATGCGCTTAATTAAGCAAGGTATACTTTCACACTTCGCGTAACTATAAACATAATGGGTTTAAACCATGTCTAAGTAAACTACCTCGTCCTCGGGTAGGTAGTTTGAAGGTTGTTTGAAAATGGCGGCCAAACGCGGAAGGACGTGTGGGAGAAAGACAAGACACTTGTCCTGTTGGAAATTTGTAAGATAAAAACATCGAGGAACGGCTAACAACGTGTAACAGAAAAAGACCATATCGGTCCATTCTTAGTAGATTTCTTCCCAGAATGATTGAGATCTCGAGTAACCCCTGACATTTTTTGTGAATGTCAGTGACATTAAAAGGTAATGACACAGTTGCACAAAAACTTCGGCGTTTGTATGCCACCATAGGTCTCTCGGCAAGCTGTCCAAGCATCTTCTTTACAGTTATCAAAATCGTTGGCACTTCTACATTGCCCGCCATATTTGTTTATAAATTGTTAGAATTAAAGTCCTGCGGGGAGGTAGGTGAGAAGATTTGACTCTCCAAAATGAGTTAGTTTAAATAAACCTAACGCAATACCAATTATACATCTTTTGTTGTTCATTACGGCAAAATCGAGTTCATTTGTGCCAATCATCAGTCAATAAAATGAATAATACATTCATTTCATCGAATTAGTAGTAACAGATGAATTAAATCAAAAGATAAAAACCATTGATATTTTCTTTTTAGCTTTTTAAGATATGCTCAAGTGCGCATAATAGCAGTTGGGCTTCCATACTCCAACATAAGATTCCTACGAGAAATAGTGGCGTCCTTCAAAGATTTGATATTGGTTAGTGCTGGAAGAAGTAGAATGCAAGCAACAGCGAGGGACGTACACAACGCAGTGTGTAGCCCCGCCCCCGCATGTAAGTGATCAACGATAAATGAGTCTATGGAGTAAACTAGGTTTCTAGGTTGACAGGTTTTAATGTCTCAATGCTATGTGTGTTATTTTGATCCTATTTTCCTTACACTAGCTATAAAAACACTGGGTGTTTGGGAAACTCAGTTTAAACAATGGGGAAGGGGGAAGGGGGTGTGGGTTTGTTTCAAATTTCCTCCTTCATTTCTCAATCTTGGCCGGGATATTCGAGATCATCATAGAAACGTTTTAATTAGTTGTACTGACGTCAACAATTTTTTTGATATCATAAAAATGCATTTATTAATAAGAGTTGTAATCTTTTGAAGAGATTATGTATGTTTCTTTAATATTACATTTAGAAATGTTGACAACAGCAGAAACTTGCTCATTATGACTTCAAGTTATTCTTGAAAATTATTTGCAAGCATTTGAACAAATCAAAACGTTTTTCTTACAGTAGCAACGGGATCGCTCTAAAATTTACATTTTTGGAATTCAACTACAAAAGAAAATAAAAGAGCTGGGAGAATTTAAAAAAAGCATAAAGTAAAGTGCAACAAACCCAGGAAACAAACACAGAATAAATTAAGCATTGCTCCTTTTTTTCATAAACTAGTTTTTCTTCCACATGTACAAACCTAATAAATATTCAAAGGCCTGAAGTTTATCTTTTGGTCAGGGGTACCTTTTTTGCTTCCTCATTAAAACTTTTTAATGTCCATTTATAATATAACTTTTAAACTCATATAAAATGATATTTAAATTTTTAAAACATTAATAACATTAGTTAAAACCTCGTTATTGCAATTTCACACCGTGAAACTACAGTAACGAAGTTTTAACTAGTGTTATTAATGTTTTAAAGCTTATCTTTCTTGTTTTAGATTATGATTTTATCAAAATCTACCTCACTGTGCATTGAGCACTCTTAGGAATAAGTGAAACATTTTATAATAATATATCATATATTTTACTTATTTTGTCCAGCATTCTTTTTTGGGGTTTTATAGTGCTCTATTACTCGTACTACTATATTATTCTTCCATTATTACTCTATTATTACTCTATTATTAAAACTCCATTCTATAATAAAAGAAACCAAAGACTAAAGAGGTTCTTATTGGTCAAGCTTTACCTGTTTCCGGCTCTCCTCGAGAAATTTGATAACCTTTGTCAACTTTAGTCGATGTTAATTTTATATCATATAATTAATTTTTGGTTTCCTCTCTGTTGTTGTAGTCATCCCTAAATGTTTGAAGAAAGTTGACTTGGGTTTTGCACTTGATGCATCCGGAAGCATAGGAAAAAAAACATTTAAACTAGTAAGAGCTTTTGTTATCGATACTCTTGAACGTTTGAAGCTTTCAGCTGATGAGACCAACGCCGGTGTAATTGTATACAGCACTAAACCAAGATTGGTGATCAAGTTAAATGAATTCTACGATCTCGGTAAATTTAAAAGGGCATTGTCAAGAAGAACACCTTGGCCAAAAAGACCCTTTGGGAAAAGTTGGATGAATGGATTCACAAGAATTGACCTTGCACTTACTAAGGCGAAGGAAGAACTATTTACCAAAAGAAGAGGAGACAGACCGAATGTACCAAATGCACTGATATTCTTGACGGACGGCAAGCAACGCCCAAGCGCGCCATTGGCCCTGGAACACTATGCTAAGCCTTTGATAAACGATAACACTAAAATTTATGCGGTAGGATTTGGACGTGCAGTGGAGAGTGAACTTAGAAACATCTCGTCATCACCACAAAATGTTTTTTCTTACCAAGGAGGGGCTGAGGTCTTAAAGAATGCCGTTGGAGAGATAGTTACTCAACTTTGCAATTGTAAGTACATCCAGAGAAATTTTTGTTTACAATTTCTGACTCATTAGCATAGCCTTTTCTAATAGTTAGTTCAAAATTATACCAATTGAATATTGGTATATTTACAATTTCTGACTCATTAGCATAGCCTCTTCTAATAGTTTGTTCAAAATTATACCAAGTGAATATTGAAAGTTAGAAATGTTGGTACCCCGGTCTTGTAGAACACACCTCACATAAAAATAGAAGGCCGATTGATTTAATATTGCTCCTGTGGTATATTGAAGATTTTATAGCTTTTATAGGTTTTGCTTTGGTGATGATGTAAGCCAGTATGATTATTATCATCATCATATCTTGTCGCTCAATTTCTGAATCCAGCGACGGGCTGCCTCGTTGGCCTCCAGGAGAACGTTGTCTGAGCAGGGCCAAGTCTGCAGTTATGTAGAAGGTGCTGTATCCCCAAAAAAACTAAAATATTGGTTTACAAACTTGTTTCTTTTAGACTGCCATATCAAGGTTAATCTTGGTTTTGTCCTTGATGGTTCAAGAACAGCGTCTAACAGGTACCAACAAATGAGGGATCTGGTGGCGCATTTGGCGGAAGGGTTTGTTGTGAAAAAAGGTGGTACAAGAGCTGCAGTTGTCACGTAAGTTTTACAACACTTACAGTTTTGAACTTATTCAATTGACTAGTTTTAAAACGTACAATTTATATTATACTCCGCCTACTTTGCAATGTCTTGAAGTGTTAGTCTTTCCTTGGAGCAACTGATTTAACCAAACCTAGGTTAAAATGTTTGATTATCACCATAATTAGAATAAGAACCTGACGCATGGAGTGTTAGCCACTCTTTCGTAGGAGTAAGAAAGTGACGTATCAAAGGCATGCATGCATTTGTCATCAGAGCCCTGTTATCTGACGAAACACTGTGTAAATATTTAATTTAAACCATTAAATGGCACCATGTATTATTTAATAAAAATCAATATGTAATGAAAGAAGTCACTTGGTTTTTGACTCAGGGATAATCCGTAGGAGTAGCAGTGAGTTATAACTGAGACTTTCTCATTTACATAAAATTTTGTGCAACATTGGTTATTGTTTTGTATCCTCCAGCCTGAGGTGCGCGGTTGGTTTGTGTATAAGTATCTCTGTCCGAAATTATTACAAGTTACGTAACTGATTGTTCTTGAGTTCAATTCTTTGATTGGTTTAGGGAATTGGTTTAATTGTTTGCTTTCATTAATGCAAATTCTTTCGAAAATTTAAAGCCGAACTGAGAAAAGCAGAGGGAAATATGGGATAACACACTCACTTTTTGACAGGAATCGTGAACGACTTGTGTGTGGAGGATGTTAGTTTTGGTCTGAATTGTAGTTTTACTTGTGTGCAGTATCCGTGAGTCATCTCACTGAGACTTTTGATTTTTAAATTCATTATTGAAAAAGAAATTTCGATTTTGTATTTTTAGGTTCAGCGATAAGGCTGTTGTGAGAATTCCATTTACATCTGATTTGGAGTTCTTTAAAATAGAAGCTGACTTCCTCCAGTTCCGCTACTCGTCTACATTTATTAACAAAGGATTGTTAACGGCAATGGAATTGTTTGACGAAGAAGCTAAAGTAGACACTGGCCGACCAAATGTAAGTTAAATAATTCAATGTAAAATCAGTTTTATTTATTTAAAGATTATCTATGTTTTATTTAATATTTCATTCATTATTAATTTTTTTTATCAGATTTGTCATTGAAATATACAAACAGTATACAAAATGTTAGTAACAATAGTACGATAGTAGTGAAAAAGGGCGTGGCAAGGCCCCGTACATGGGCAAAGTCTGAATTAACAATCACACTGTTAGTGTTATTTTGTATGGTGTAATTATTAAGAAAGGGAAAAAAAGAAATATAAATAGATCACGGCTGAATTATCAAATGTGTCGTAATGATAACGCAAAAAATAAAAAATACTTTGATAACTTTGCCAAAAGTAAAATTGATTCGTTCTTAGGAGACTGTGTCAAATTTTGTTGCAGACTCCCGCAAGTGAAAGCTGCAAGTTCCATGTAACAGGTCTGAAAGCCAATGAGAAATATGTTTTTGCTGTAGCAGCATACAACAACCATGGACAGGTCATTGGCGGCGGTATTGGGGCAACTAGTCGACCAGTGTTGGCTGCACTCTCCTTGCCTTGTTTGATGGCTTGGGGCTATCTTGCGCAGGTATCGGTTTCTTGATGTTCTCAGATATATTATGATTTATTTGCAGCAAATTTTAAAAGCAGAAAAACTAAGGTGAAAAATAACTGCATTAGAAACTAACACTTTATGAAAAGAAATGATACAGTACTTGTAATTATTGGATGAACGCGTTACTGAACTTTTGTCACTTTACCATAACTCTTATCTAGTGTACCAAAGTAATGCAAGTGGTTAACTTATTGAATGCTAGAATTTTTCTAACACTGAAACAAAGGTCATTATTATTATTATTATTATTATTATTGTTGTTGTTATTATATTTGTTAACATTATACAGGTTGCTTACACTGCGGGAATACCAAGTGTTGCTAAGGAAGCTGCTTCCGTGTTGTGGAACTATTTCATCAAAGCAGAGGATCCCGAAGAGACATCTTCAATTATTCAGACTGCTGGAAATGATCTCTGTGTCACTCTTAAAAGGTAGAATGTTCATCACATTTTTCATTAGTTTTCTTTACTACAAGTGTACTCTTACACTAGAAGTAACAGCCAAACAAGAAACATAATAAAGTTTACCCCATCTTTGTTTTAAGTAATCAAAAACCTTTTTTAATTGTGTTTTTTCTACACGATCTAACTGTGAACCGTACATATTTTCAGGAAACGTAATCCTCCAGGGTTTAAAGTTCAGTTACTTTTGATCTTTTCTTTCTCATCTTTAAATTTTTTTTTTTTACTTGAATTTAGACAGTCCAAAATTTAACACGATTGTAGGAAGAATGCAACTTTGTTTTTATAATTGTTTTCAAAGTCCTTTTAAAATATACTAGATGATGAAAAGGTGTGAAGACTTTGCTCTTATTGCTGCTCATTTAGCGGGCTTTGCCAATAAAGTCATAATTTAAGAACTGTTGGTTAACTCTGTTCTTGTTGGGTTAGGGTTAGAACTAAAGTTTCATTCTGTTTCATAGACTAGACGAAGAAAGGTTGTACGAGTCCTCTATTGTGTTGGTTCGACAGTTTCTGCAGAGTTTGTTTATCTCTGTTGACATAGCAGTACGAGAAGGCCTGCTTTATTGTGACTCACTGTGTGACAATGGACCGCTTTATAACGGCCAGGTAAAGCAATATTTATTAACAAACTTGTAGCTAAATTTCAACAAGTGGCTCCATTGTAGCCTATACTCGAGCTCGTTCAAGAGCTTTTTACTGAACTTATAAAATGAATAATAAGATCAGATGTAATTCAAGGCTTATGTCAAAATTAACTTTTTTCTCTACCATGGCAAAGTGCATGCATAGGGAAGGTAATAAAAAGCTGCAAAATCTTAAAAAGAAAACTTTTGAGAAGAGTAAAAAAGACCTAAAACAATTCAAACCCCCTGTCTTAAATACAACCAACACAGAAGATCATCAATATGAAATATAGCAAGAACTGCTCAGCTGTATTTCATTTATAAAATCGTATTTCTCCGTTGAATGGCTGATTGCAAATTAATCCTTGCGGGAACCGCCGGAAAATCTCCACTAAAAACCTAACACTCTTCTTGCAAACACATTTCACGTGACTAAACATAAGGAGAGGCCAAATACCCTAGTTTTGACAAAGTTAAAGTCCTTATCATCATCATCAATCCAGTTTTGATCCGGTTTTATCCCCGTAAACGAGGGTGGCCGGATTTACCCCACTCTGCCAG
>JAOBAY020051729.1:0-13302 GCA_025331085.2 Zoanthus sociatus
CCCCCCCCCCCCCCAAACGACCCTTCCCCCTGAACCCCTGAGGCAATATATGTTTAGCTAAAAGCCTTGAGGCCTCGATGGTTGAAGAGCACACAAATGGTGCTTCGATTTAAAAGTTAGGGCAAATTCTTACTTCTTTCTTTTTCAAACCAATATAAATAGTCAGAAAATAATCCGAGCCCATGAAGCGATTTGAACCCACGACCTTCCAAGCACCGGACGGACGCTCTATCTGCTATTTAATGTAACGATAGGTAGGGACATTTAGCTCAAAAAAAGTGCTTTGAGCAGGATCTAAAAAACGAGACACTTCAGCATTTATAATATTAGATTTTAGACGATTAAGCAATATAGGTCCGTTAAAACGAACCGTAAATTTCCTGTGTTAGTTGGTTCTATAAGTGAACTTGAAAACGAGTTTATGTTATACGAACGAACTTGACTACTTAAAAAAACGTTAACCATTTTTGAACAATTCAGGACCTTGAGTGTCATCAAACTTACTACCTTTTTGAAGAATAAATGCATGCTTAGTCTAATAAAGTAGTGAGTAAATTTTAAGTTTGATTTTCACTTAATGAATATCATGAGAAGGTTCTGGGCGAATATTTTAAGTCAGACAATCGATGTTGTTTTTAAAAACTAATGTTTAATTACATCTGCCGCCCGATATCGAGCACTTAATTTTTTCTTTCAAAATAAATCTTAACTTAATTTAATCGCTAGGACTATTGTCTAATTAATAGGCGCTTAATCCAGGTTTTAATGAAACAATAACAATTAACAACAAAAATCTTTATCACTTTTTTCTTTTTTATTGTCAGTTTTATTACTAAAACTAAATTTTTTTAAAGCGAAAATGTTTTGTTCTCTGTTACAAATACGTCATTCTATTATTTCGCCATGACGTCATTCGCGACTACTTCCAACCGTACCAGTCCCGCCTCGAATTAAATTTTCAAATAATGTAAAACAATGAAAATTTGACCAAGAGTTTTCATGGAAATCATATACAGTTCGTTACTAAAAAAAGGTTCAAGACTCTATAAATGTATATAGAGTACACTTTTTTTAATAATATGATTTATAAGAATATCGAGACTGAAATTAGCCAGATTTTATGAGGTTCAGATTTTGTTAATAATATAATTTTACATGTTTGAAAAAAAAAACATTACTGATTACATGAATTGCCTTCATATTCTAATCCCAAATGGCAAAGCCAAATGGGCGGACGTGGTTGGCGCAGTTGGGAAGATCTCTGCTTTCCAACCACAAAGGTCCCAGGTTCGATTCCGGCAGTTTGCCGAGATTCGAATATTTGTGTGACCTTCTTTTCCGCCTAAGCCAACTCAGCTTTCCATCCTTTCGGGGTAGGTAAATGAGTACCAGCGTTTGCTGGGAGCTAACCTGCGATGGATTAGTGTCCCGTCCAGGGGGAGTCAAAGACTCTCATCCGCTTAACACTACTGAAACCGGAGATAAGCGCCGGCTCCATGGGCCACTTGGCTCGTAAAAGATTTAGCTTAGCTTTTTTATTCTAGGGCAATCCTTTAAAATAAGGAATATGTTTTTAATTGACAATAGGGATATAAATTCGCTTCTATTCTGAAAAATATTTTTGTAAAAGTAAGTTGTGATTATGATTTATATTGTCAGTAAAAAACTGAAACAATCCCAAATGATTTGCCAGTCACAAGTACTAACACTACATGAAATGCGAACTTGTATATTTGATTAGTACAATACGCAACATTATCATTAAAGCTTTAGCTTGGTTTAACGTTTATGATAATGGGAAAGAATTAAAAGTTTAGTTTTCTAATGTGACCATGTAGACTACCAACTGTAAAATCGGCAAATTAACACAGTTTTCACAACAAATTTGTTCGAAAGTGTTTAAACCGTGAAACTATTATATTTTTCAAACTGTAAAGTTACTTTCTTATTCCTTGCCATTCTTGATCTTTTTTGTAAACTTATTTTAAAACAGTTTTAATTTTTACGGTTTTGATCATTTAAAAGAAAATCAGTATGTTTGAAACAATGCTAACGTAAGTTTCATTTTCAAAATCAGTGTAATGGTTTGCT
This sequence comes from Zoanthus sociatus, assembly GCA_025331085.2. Lineage (NCBI taxonomy): Eukaryota > Metazoa > Cnidaria > Anthozoa > Zoantharia > Zoanthidae > Zoanthus > Zoanthus sociatus. The sequence continues at coordinate 2,092 of JAOBAY020051729.1, forward strand.
AGTAAGGCAAATTTGACAAGATGTTAAACTTGTAGCTGTTGCTTTCATTGGCAGAATTTATGTGCTTAATACAAGACATAGAAACGTTTTATGAATGAGCTTCTAAGAAACCCGAAATTAAAACCATAAGCTAAAATCATATCGCTGACAATAATATTAAAAATGATTTAAAAGTTTATACCATTTTTAATGTTTTTAACTTTTTATTGGCGTTTTCGAATGCATTGCTATCATTTTTTATTGTATTTAAAACAAAAATCAAAAATCATTTTGCTCTGAAGATTTTTGCGTATTAAAGGAGAAATTTCGGCACTCGTTCACTTCGTCTTTTCTTGCGACAAAATGCTCTTGTATGACAATATTCACTTTCACTTCAAAAGGCATTTGTATTCAAAGAGTGGTTTAAGCATAAAGGTTGTATTTGAAACTATACAAAATCTATGGTGATATTTTACGATTCGTTAAAGTACTGACATATGATTTCAATTAATGAATCATTTAATAAAAACTATATGCATATGCATTTTTACTTAATGAAGATAGATAGGATCTTTACAGGTCGCTGGTCTAGTTCACCTCTTAATAGAACAAAAAGTGTGATTCTAGATAAACAAACCGGCTTTATCGAAGCCATTAGACCTGCTATAAAATCAATAACAACCAAGTTTGTCAAATTACTTTGCGATAACAAATTAAGTAAAGCAGAAAAAAGGAAGTGGCAGGAAGTCATAGCAAAAATAGTAAATATTTATTTGTGGCGAAACAAATGATTAGTTTTGTTGTTAAGGAAACATGAATTAAAACTTTTCTCTCTTGCTGAAATGAATCCAATCTACTCATGACCAAATTTGAAACTGCAAATAAATATTTGCTGCCACGCCTCTAATACAATATAACCAAATACTCTTCGTCGTCATGTCGGCACTGAATTGTTTCCACTTTGGTTACCACGTTACTAACATCAGATATTTTGTTGTGATGGTCTTAATTGCCTAAAAGTGTTTCAATAAGCCTTTGCTTAGAAGTTGCTTTTTTGATAATTCAAAAATCTATATCTGGTCTGGATATTTTTTAAAATCGACATACCTTCCACCCTCGTGCAGATGTGAAATTTTTCCTTTCTTTGAAGTACTCTACGTTTTCGGTGATCCAATCGTAGATTTGTGACAATGTCATTCGCTGCTCTGGGGTAGACAAAATTGCCTCTGTAATAAGCTCCGTGTAAGTTGGCCCACCCCATGCATTCTCGTGATTTGATGACTTTCTAGTTGCGGCTGGTCGAACTTCGCAGCCTCTAGACTTAAGAAGTATGTTGTCTTTACGTAATTCTTTTGCATCAGATCCCACATCAGGTGTTATCAAGCTCTCACAGCATTTGGTTTTCAAAATATCTTGATCTTCATAAACGGTTAAACTAGCTTCGCAAGAAATTGGCTTAGATCTCCTGCTGTCAAAATTTTCGTCTTTAAAAGAACTTCTGGGATGCGATATTTTGTTTTGATGCTCATGTACGCGCCAGAATTGAGAGAAATTCCCCGCGCAGCTCACTGGAAAAGTGGATGGGTAGATTTCAGTGCGTAAACGACTTCCAACATAAATTGGAGGGAAAAATCTTTCAAGCCCAAAGTTTAGGTTTCGGCTGCTTTGGCACATAAACCTGTAATTTAGATGCTGCCAAACCGCTGAAGGAACCTGAAAAGGCACAGAACGTCTTTCGAGGCTTCTTACTTCTTCTCGATAGGAGCGATAGTTATTACAGTCACTTTGCATATCGGGGAAGCAGTATCTTGACCGCTCTGGATTCTTTCTTCCAAAGCTAGAGTTCGTAAAGATATCGGCGGACTGCATCGTGTTTGCACCACTGTGCCAGTAAGGACAATCTCTCGAGCACTGCATTTTCACTTTAAGACAAGCTTATAACAACTGATCAACGAGAAACCGCTTTTTACTTATAACATTGTGGGTATCCAGGTGAGTCATGTAAACAACTAGTTGTTTTTGGTCACGCCTTCACTACACCACTAGAAAATTCTCTGAAAAGAAATTATAATATTGTCACATTAATGATGCGCACTTTTACGACAGAGCACTTGAATGATATCTTCTCCTGTTGCCTCACATTGAAGTGAGAGCAGCAATATTCAGTTGGCAGTTATTAAAAAGTGTTTAGAAATAAAATTTCTCTTTGACTGTTTCCAAGTGAAAATAAATGGATGAGAGGCAATATCTTGTGCGTATGATAATGGTCACGAGCTGGCTTATATCGTGGGTAAGCTTCCAAAATCTATGGAACTGCTGCAAGTGGACACCAGAGCAAGTTTACAGAACTTAAGGATGGAGAACTTCTGTTTAGATGGTCCGGCACTTGTCGTGTGATTATAGGTTTGTCAAGCTACTACTCCACAAGTGAAGACAAACACACCTATGAGAAGTAACACAGAAGTCAGCTCTTTCAAGATAAAACAAAACAGGAAGACCAAAGATCTAAACTGAGAGACGTAGTTAAACAGTTTGTTTGTAAGTTGGACATTTAATTAACCAGTGGGGAATAGGTTTTGCTTTGCTAATAATAGTAATTGAATTGGAAGTTGTTGACTGTTCTCTCAGACCTTAGTCATTTTAGCCTCGCTCTGTGGTTTGCAGCAAAAAATAGCTGTTAAAAATAAACATGTTTGTGTCGTTACCTCCGCTGCCATAAATAGATATCAAACAGCGCCCCAGGACAAATATATTGACTAGAAAACACTCATGACGCGTAGCTTCTCAGAATAGCTGTAAACCACAATTGAAGTGGCGTGGTAGAACAAAGGCCTTATTACAAAGTTTGGTGATTTTTAAAACAACGAGTTGTAATAACATTTTGAGTACTACGCAGTTCAAAACTCCGTACGCTTTTTACAGTTTAACTTTAAGAATTCTTTTTATCTTAGAAAAACGTTTCTCTTCTATGAAAAATAACATTAAACTTTAAAGAACTTTTCAAGTTCTTGTTAAACAGTCTTTATTGAATCAGTCACTTATTTGCATTTGTATCACAACATCATTAAACAATTTGTAAGCCATAACTTTATCAGTGGTCAATGAGGAGTAAAACGAAAGGTTTGATCAACTTCAGTAAAACTGGAAACAACATCATTTAAAGTGCCAACACAAAGAAAAAGTTTCTTAAGCAAAACTAGAAAAAGTGACAGCCTTAACTGAATAAAAGCTGAAATATTTTTATGCAAGTTTGACACCGGGTACAGAATATTGTAAACTGTTTTAGCCGGAAGTTACAGTTGTTCAGCTTCTTAATCGTCGAGTTTTGATTTTCGTAGCTGTTTTCATTGGTTGATTGTCTGAGTTGCCGTGGCGCGTAAGTGCTCCTTCATCTTCACAGATAATCGTCGTAAGTTATACATCCTTCCTGCAGAATGTGGGAAACAACGATTTTGGAGGTGCGTTAAGGCAGTTTGAACTTGTTTTGCAAACTTTATACTTATAAGGAAATGTAAAAAGCTACGTCTAGAAAGCTTCAATTTTTATCGCAGCATATAGCCATCACTGCATGGCTACGACTATTTCTAGATTAGTGAAGGGAATGTTTAGCCGACATAGTCAACATTGCAACATAGTACTTTAAACGAAAACACATACACACTGAACAGCAGGGAAACGAAGTATGGCTAAGGACAATAGCCACGGTATTATTCTTGTTTTCAGTTTGAGGGCTTAAATATCGGCATAACTTAAGAAAAAAAAAACGTATATCCTACTTTTTGGACAGGGAATTATGTAAAAAATTTGCTATAGTTCAAAACAAACTATTTGCAATCGGGCTCCCACAAAAGTATAATATGATTTTGTTATGTAGAACTGCTTTATCTAAAGATTTATCCGAATACAAAAAGCTGTGCCCACGCAGTGCATATATTTTCGTGTCTTTTCTTCACTTGCTAAACGTTTTTCCTCGACATATAAATCTTGGCTTCGCCAGCTTTCAATTGATCAAAATCCAATTTAATTTGCTTGAGTGCTTTGTTTTCCGACCACTATTACCTTCCCTTATCTTTCTAAATTTTTAAAAAAGTGATATAGGCTCAAGGGCAGACCCTCCACCCCCCCTTCCTGATATCTTGTTTGAAAACTCACGGACTCAAGAAATTATATAATAGCAAAAAAGTTGTACCACGCTCAGGTGAATTTAAAACTTTCTCCTTAAAAAGAAAACTCAAAACTGTTTGTGTAACGCATCACCTTAACAATGACAAATATTGTTGGCTGTTTTGAAATGGAATCGCTTTAGCCATGATACTCGTTAAAATTTCCGTGCTGGCGCTTACTATTGTTTAATCATGCAAACTAACCCTCACCCCAACCTTACCTTTTATAGCAATATACGCGATGAAACTGTAAGCATAAATTAGTACGCTCCAGTACAGAAATTATCCTTATACTCTTACCTTCGAACAGTTTCCTTAACAAACAGGATACAATGCAAGCAATACTTCCTTGACACTTACGTTAGCGCGTAGGGGTGTAGATAAATCAGTACGAGTTTTTGTTAGCAATACGAATGAATGTTTTCAGTCATCAAGTAGAGTAAGATTAACAACAAAAAATTTTAAATCAATTACTGGAATTTGAGGACAGGAGAAACGAGCTAATGTTGTATATGGAGTGAGGTATTGGAGTAAGGACTGTCAGGAATGCTATGTTGGAGAGACCAAGCAGACTCTGGGTACTAGGATGAACCAGCATCAAAGACCAAGCTCTAATCCAGCCCAAACCTCAGCGGTGTATACCCATCTAAAATCCGCTGGTCATGCCTTCAGCTTGGAAAACGTGGTGGTTCTTGACAGGGAAGAGCAGTGGCACAGAAGGGGAGTAAAAGGGGCCATTTGGGAGAGGGTTGAAAACCCCTCTCTCAATAAGAAGGGAGGGCTCAGACACGCATTGTCGCACACGTGGGACAGAGCAGTGAATTTGATTGACAGCCGGCTGTCACGTGACATACCTCGTCACGTGACAGGTTGTTAGTTTCCTGATGAAGACTGTGTGATACGGTCGCAACGTCGAGTTGTCTGTTCGACCCTTAAATTCCAGTAATTGATTTAAAATTTTTTGTTGTTAGTCTTGTTAGCAATCATCAGCGCCCTGCCACTCAAGAGACATGCTGACCTGTCTTCACACATGTTTCATCAGATCAATGCCAGCACCACACCGTATCGCCTGGGAAAAAAGCCAGTGACCAAACTAGCACTTTCACAACTGAACCACACATAGAAGCGCTGGAGGCACGCCCAAAAGATCTGAAACTCATGCATTTAAAAACACAAAGTAGGTTGCCAACATTTCACGAACTTCTTATAACCATCAAAGAATACCACTTTGATTTTATATGCATAAGTGAAACGTGACTGAAAGATAATCCACATCTTTTAAACTATGTGGCTATACCCGGCTTTGTAATTGTGTTTAGAAATAGAGATCAAATCAGAGGTGGCGACGTCGGCATATACATCAATGAGAACATTCACTTTAAGCGCTGTCTTGACATATACTATAGAAGAACTTGTACCAAATATGGAACACATATGGCTAAAGATTTCTGGGCGTAACAAACATAGTTAACTACTAGTTGGTGTGACTTATAGATCCAAACGCATCATGACCACAGAGAAATCCCTTGATGGCCTTAAATTATCTACTATCCTCCATTACAAACAGTTGGGACGGACTGCTCTTACTTACGGGCGATACTTACTTTGATCTATTAAAGTCCAATATGCCAGGGACTAAGCAATATATCGACATTCTAAAGACCTTTAACCTTGAGCAAGTGGTTACCAAACAAACATGCAGCACAGCCATTTCGAGGATTATTGTTGACTATTTCATTAACAAGTGAGCCAAAAAGAATTACTTATATAGATGTCCTCCCATGCTCATACATACATACATACATACATAAACTTTATTATTGTGTCAAGCTTCTAGCGCGCCACAAGTGGCGCACTAATCGGGGACACTTACAATATAAAAAGTTTTAACAATTATATAAACAAATAATACAGAAAGGAAGTAATTGTAAATATGTTATGGCCTTAAACAATAATAAAATCTAAAATATGATATAAATAATGTAAACTACTATATAGATAAAAAAAAATATATATATATATACCATAATATTGTAAGGCTGCCAACACTATATATATCTATATGTAATAAAATATAATAAAATATGTATATAGTTTATATAAATTTGTGTAACTTAAAAATGACAAATTTTGCAGTCCACGCATTCGTCGTTATCAATAAGTTTAGATAAATTCGTTTTCCTTATGATGTTCTTAAAGGACGAAATAGAAATAGCATTCCTAAAGTTACTTTGTAATTTCGACCATAAATACGGCCCGAAGAAGCTAATTGAGTGTTTACCATATGTGGTAGTTCTTACTCTAGGTATAAAAAAATCACTGTTTCTTAAGTTGTATCTAGATGGCGAGGAAGTAAATAATTCCGCCTTATTCTTAGGAACTAGATTGTTTTTGACTTTAAACATAAATAGTCTTAAATAGCCAGTCTTAAATAGATAAAACGTCAGTTTGTTGAGCTACGTATACGACAGAGTTTTTATGTAAACTTGACTTGTGTAAATTTCACTAATGGGAACGTTGGTACGTGTCTGGTAATCACTACATGATGTCTCTATTTCAGGCCGTTGATCGGTGACAGAGCAACGAGAGTTTGGATGGAGTACATCACAGCTGAGGAAAAGAGGAAAGCTGATGCTCTGAGCCATCAGGTTCGTATAATTTTATCGTTATAAAAAGCAAATAAATGATGGATAACTGAAAACCTTTGATAGTTTCAACGCAAACTTATTGTGTGACCGCCATTTTGTGAATTTTTTAACTGACTAATCAATATTTAAATTTGGCTGCACTTTGAAAAATACAAACGTTGTTTAAACGGTTTTTACAAGTAATGTGATTCTAGTTGCGTTTTCTGCTTAGATTTGAAAAAGAAAAGTAGTCTCAGAGTCTTGCTACAAATTAAGTCCTAGCTAAACTGAATTTGCTTGTAGATGTGCGACTTCTGAAGTGTTTCTAATAAAATGCACAATTATTTTGACATGACTTTAAGTTATTTCTATCTAAAGGAAGTCTATCATTGTTATTACATTTTATGTTCATTTTTGATTCGCAAATTAACATTTTGTTTTCTCAAAACAGGAAGACAGCGTCTCCGTAAGTGAAATCCAGAAAAGCTACATGTATATACTACCACAAAAAAATTGTTTGCATAGTTTAAAGGAAATTGGATACAAAGAAATTGCTATAAAAAACTAATGCATGAATATTTATAATATAATAAAGATATTATAAAGACTTTATTTAGGTGTCAAGTCTTCTAGCTGGCCAAAGGCCTGCTAATTGGAGACACCATGTTTACCACTCTAAGGTGGACGGAGACCTTTCACATGACAGACACACACACACACACATAAACACAGATCATGTCCCCGAGGGCCTACGGTTTAACGTCCTTATCCCAGAAGACGTGAAAGTCTAACCATTTGCAGATGTTAGAGCAAAGGCAGCACCTTCTCCTGAATTATTTTAAGACCCTGATTGTTGGTCCGGCCGAGAATCGAACCTGAGCCTCCCACACAGCAGACTGGCGCCTTTTTTACCAACTGGGCTAACCAGGCGGCGGTTAGAAAAGACATTGTCTTCTAATCTGTTCTGACAAGCTGAAAGCGAAAATGAATGTCGAAGAGAAGAGAGAGCACAAAGGATAATTTGTTACTTAGTGATTGTTACATATAAGTTACTCTAGATGAAACTTTCCCTAGAAAAGGTATAATTGATTTTAAAAGTTCTTTTTATAAAATTCCAAAATGCTTTAGAAACCTTCCAAACGATTGACCGTGAGGAGTTTGGGTAGCACAAAGAAATCAAAGAAGGAGAAGCAAGACTTCAAGGGGCTGGTTCGCGACTCCTACCGATGGACCCTAAACCACGTGACTGTTGTGAGAGATTTAGTCAAGCTGCATTACAAGAATCATATTCAGGCAGGAAATTTTTATGCTTTTTGGTGACTATAAACTAAAGACAATTCTTAAGAGAAACCTTGTTATCAGCAAGCAAAAAAGTTAAACTTTGCAAATGTATTTAGAGATCAGTTCGTTAAGGTTTCATTAGTATTCTATTACCCCCTTTAAAGTTTCAGGTACGGCTTCTAAAAATACTGGAAGTACCTGGAATTTTCTAATTCTAGTCCCGAAATATCCCAAAAAATTATTTTGCAGATCACAAAGTATAACATTTACGTCTTTCTTTGTTGTAGATTCAAAAACTATGAAGTCAGTAAAAACCTGGGTTTTAAAATCCTCAAGAAGCACGATTGAAAATGTAATTCGTTGGTTCATTTAAACGATTGAATATGTAATTCGTTGGTTTTCATGAAAAGAAAACAATAACTTCAACAATCAAGATAATGATTTTCAAGCTTTTTTAGACTTGTGCTTTAACCCAACAGTAATTTAATCATTTCTTAAGTTTTAGTTTGTTGGTTTATAGTTGTGGAAATGGTTTCAGTTGATTCGTTATCCTCAAGATTTTCCATTTTGCAACGTATCATCGTTTTTTGTGATATGTTCATTTATTGGAGATTGTCTCAGGTGCAGGTTTTAACAAATTTCGTATACCATAATAAAAGAATGTTTAATGGCAATTTTGACTGGGACAAATATTTATTTTCTAGAACTATAACCTCATTTCCAAGTCGGTGGCAGAAGACTGGACCTTGATGGAGGCTGATCTTACGCGAGAACGAGGCTTGTGGGGTCCACCACAAGGGTCGCGCCTGGACAAATGGGCCCTTGATGTGGTAGAAGGTCAGCAAAAAATTGAAAAATCTAAAGAATGTGCTCAACTGAAATTTAGTAACATAATTTATATTTATAAATTACAGTACTGACTCCTTGTGTCTCGTTGAATGTTATTAGAGTGTCAGGTCAAGGGCTCTTGATGTTTTAAAATATGTTTAAAAATTTTTAAAAGGTCCGAGTACCATTAGTAGTAATTCAAACTTTGTGATCTAAATTATTAAGATTGTGTTTACCTAGACTCAAATAAGCTTGTGTAATGCTGTATTGATTTCTAGTTTTTAGGCCTCTTTGTATGTATAGGTTATAAAGGTCGCTTGGAAGGTTGGGAGACTGGGCCGTAGCTTGATTACATAACTGTCAGTTTTTTCTCTATGGTGTAAATTAGTTACCAAAAAGGATCTATTGATTGTATATTAAAAATAGCGATTAATAATATTTCTTGTGCTGTTTTCAAATGAACAATATTTTACTTAGATCCTTCAATAAGAGCGCTATTACTTTCCAAGTAATATTACAAGCGCTGTTAAGCTTGTACTTCTATGTACATTCTAATTAACATTGAAAAATTAAAAAAGAACATATTTTAGTACTTTTTCCTAAAGCTTGAATGTTATTGCAGTTTTACGATAGGACACGTATTATTTATTGAAACTAAATATTTAAAAGTTATTGAAATTGAATGTTTAGTTGCCTGATTTTAATATTTGGTCGCGGGTTTTGCCCCAGTTTGATGAAAGATTAGACAATGTGTTTGCTTTTTAGAGGTTAGTAGATTATTTAACACGGCGTGTGAGGATGTTAACTTCAATAACTTAGTAAACGAGTAATAGATATTCAGATAAAATTCGTACCTTGTATTTTCGAGCTCCCATGTTATAAAAAATTCATCGAAAAAAACCTTGCACTAGTTATACTAGAAAGCATTGATGATGTCTTTTTCCACGGGAATTGGGATAACACTTATATTAGGGCTTGCATTGCTGTGTCCTCTATTGTCGCTCGGTATTATAGATTTGATTATATTTTTGACGGTATCGTATCTGTTTTTTATTTACTTTTATATCTTAAATGAAAATATAGAGAAGATATTGCACGGTGGCGCGAACATATGAAGTTTATCTTCGAGTGCAATAGATATTTCGCGGGTGAACGGAGCGAACGAGTAAAATTTCTTTTCCACGAGAAGATAAACTTCATATGTTCAAGCCAACGTGCAATTTTCTTTTTGAGATGTTGTGTTAAATTCCACATTTTTAAAAAAAAAAGATCAAGACGAGAAAAATTAAGCGATATCTTCACTAGTGAGGATATGGAAAATATGTCATTCGTATCCCGGATGTAGTTTCATATGGAATCTAGAATGGCGTAGTTTACAGTAAAACACTCATATTTATGTAGTAATATAGTTTACATGTTAAGAAAGTACTTTGTTCAAAGAGCAGATGCGTAATTGTTTTATTCAGAGTCATGTTAAACTTGACTTTGGTCTTAACTTTAGTACTACGTGTTTACAGTGACTGTGTTTTGAAAGGTTTACTTTTGATTTTTTCGACAGGACCTCATCGAATGCGTAAAAAGATGTGCCGCAATGACATGTTTTATGTCCACTACCCTTTTGATCCCCAGTTACATCAACATCGTTCGGTTGGTATACTGCATTTGTCCTAACTTTTCAGATCGTATTTATTTTGTCTATTAGAGGTGATTAAATTGAATTGTTTTTATCCCCTAACCAACTTATTTTCGTTCTAACGTTTTGTGTACAAAAAATTAAAAAAAAACTGTATTCGTGCGTTTTAATTTTCTGGTTCGGTTCATCAATTCGTTGGAAGTAACTTGAAAGAAAGCGTTATCAACTGCCAATATTTTATCATATTGATTTTGTTTTCCCTCTGATGTTTAAATATTTTCTGCTGCAGTCACTTTGGTACCATACCCCACTAAAAGGTAGCATCACGTTATAAAACCTGAGGGATTCAAAGCAAGGAAGACTCGAATAGAAGAAGACTGACAGAGAACAAAAGCGACAATTTTTAAATACAAAATTTGATATTTTTTGTTTGCATTCAGTGCTGTCCATTTTACTGTTATCTGTGCTCAAATTTCGTGCAAAGTTAAAACAGAAAGTTAATCAATGATCTAAAATGGAAAGACAAAACGATACAGTTTTTTTCATAACAACCGTGGTTTTCTTTTCCTAAGTTGACCCTAAACTACAACTTTTTGTGTTCTTCCAACATTCCGTGTGGTTTATTATAGATAGATAGATAGATAGATAGATAGATAGATAGATAGATAGATAGATAGATAGATAGATAGATAGATAGATA
>JAOBAY020051752.1:0-13302 GCA_025331085.2 Zoanthus sociatus
TTGGACAAGATATCTGTGCTGGGTAAAATCAAGTTAAAAACGTCTTTTTACTGGCTCTGATATTTATCTGTCTCTTTAAGTTGTTACCACAATCGAGCAACCCTAAAAGCTAACTCGAACGTAAATGCTTTTTTTTTCTCCATGGGACATTATATGCATAATGAGATTTGTAATGAGGGCAGAAATGTAAATGGCGAGTTTGCAGAAATCGAGGTAAATAAGATGCTTATCGTAAAAATACGCGTTAATTGAATGAATGTATATCTATTTTTCGAAAAAATTCGCGTTAATCTAATGCATGTAAAACCTAATTTTTGAAAAATTCGCGTTATTTAGTAAAACGTTGATTTTCATTGTGTTGTCAATGTGCATTGTTAATTTTCTATAATAAGGTAATTCTCTACAGAAGAAGAGTAGTTAAATCTGTGTTTAAAACTGATGAAGTATACGATAGCACATGCGAGCGAGTAGCTAGCTTGAAAGGCACTAAAATGGGCACTAAGGCCACGTTGGTAGCTGGGATTAGGCCATACATTATCCGTAAGTACGATTGAGACTGCATGTTTACTGCCGCCTGGTTAGCCTAATTGGTAAGGTGCCAGTCTGTCGTGCGGGAGGCTCGGGTTCGATTCCCACTCTATCGAGGGACTTAAAAGAACCCACACATTTGTCGAAAAGAGCAGGGTAGTTATGGCGATGTTGTGATCTGTCTGATCTTCTCCACTGAGGGCATTTACGGTTATTAATATATGTGAGCTGCTGTTGCGGACTATCTGAGACCCTCAACTGTCTGACCCTGTATATACTTGTAAACAGGCTCTGAAAAGCCCCGAGGGGAGAACTTGTATATATGTAAACATACATACATACATATGTATATATGTATGTATGTATGTTTACAGCCATATAAAATTGTAGGCTGCTGTTGCGGCCTTTTTGGGCCTCATAGGAATAGCATAGCTAACAAACAGGCTCGGGTTTGCACAGAAGATAAATATAAATGAAATGGTTATGAGATCTGTCTGTCTGTCTATTAGCTATCTATCTAACTTCTCTACGAATTGAGTTGATATATAGCTGATTACTCTCATGTTTTTATTGTGTAGAGCTGACGTGAGTACTGGAGCCCCAAACATCAGGCTTCAAATGGGAATGTTTACTTTATATCCGGCCACAGGCACCGTACCTGCCGGGGGAGTGGTACAGATAACTATTGAAATGAATGCCGAAAATGCCGGGTTCTCTGAGGAGGTCAGTTTACTTCAGTTGTATCTGTTGAAAGGTCTTTAAAAAAGTATCATAAGGAGTCAGGTAGTTTAGAGCAGATCCTATTTCAAGAATTAGTCTTCTTTCAAAATACATGCAATTTTTAAACTTAAAAATATACATTTAACCATATTTGTTTGAACTCTTTAGATTTAGTAAAAACACAGCGATGTGATTCGTTCCGTCAACGTATCTCTCACATAGGTATTAAAGATTTCTGTCAGGCACGCAAAAACACTGCCTTATTTTTTCATTGGGGATGGGGGGAAGTGGGGGGAGGGGATATCATGTGTACTGGGAAAAGTTAGCTGGGGTTTTCTATCATGGCAGCTATGTTAGCCCCTAAAAAATTAACTGAAACCCTGCATCTCCTTATGCTGTTTTGGGCTCTAAACTTTTCAACCTTGAGTTGTTTATACCATGCGTTGTACCTACCTAATTTATATTTATCCCTCCAGTACATATGGGTTCCACGCTATCTGCCGTGTGCGTTATATTTTTAAGGAGCTCATGGTGTCCACTTTAATTTTTGCTTTTCTTCATGATTATTTGATATATTACACTTTTTATATGGCCTTTTTTTGTCTGCCATATAACAAAATGTTCTTGCAGGTATTAATCCGTTTTCTGTGTGTGTTTGTGTGTGTGTTACGCAGTCAACGCTCAGTACACCTTTTAGTACTGCTTGTCCTTCTATTTAACAAATAAAGAAGCCTAAGCCGAGTATTACACTTTGATAAAACAAGGGAAATGTAGAAAACACGAGCCGCAGACGAGCGTTTTCTTCATTTCTCGAGTGTTCTCAAATGTCTGGAGTGTTTTATCACAGGGTAATACACTGTTTAGTCTTCTTTCTTTGCTTTATGATATAGATTTTACACGCCTTTTACTCTGATAAAACATGGATTTTTGTGACCAATAAGAGCGTGCGCAGGGTCCTACTATCTATAGTATTAAATCTTTTAAGGCTGCCTCTGATGAGTTAAAATTGGCTAAAGTTATATTTCTGTTGTTTTAAAGTTTCAGGGTTTAAGTTTGAACCTCAGATATGAATTTTATCCCAAACTTATCCACCGCATATCAGATTTGCTTTTTTTCATCTGGGCTGCATGAAGTAATTTTCAAAACTTGTCAATAAATACTTTTTTTCACAATGCGACATTTACAATCCTCTTACAATACTACTTCGATGTTCCATAAAAACTATTAACTGCGACTTCAAATTATAAAACATGGATTATGAATATGAACCCTGTGGTATTTCTGATGGACTTTTGAACAGCGTGTACTATTCCTACTGAAGTACTGAAGTCTACATTTTGTTTTTATTTAGAACATAGCAATTGACATTTCCGACCGGCAACCCGGCGACCATCCCCAGGGTATTCCTTACAAGTTGATGGGAGAAGCATGTATACCAGGCATAACCAGCATTCTACCAGCCCATATTGGATCGATATTCGAAGAGCACGTGATTGCTAAGCAGCTGAACCTGTTCCAGTATTTGACACACGAGCTGACAAGTGGGGCAGGCGTCTATGGCGAGGACGAAAACAAATTCCTCTTTTATAACGTGTTAGTTGGGAGCAAAGCAAAAGCTAGGTTCAAAATTTGTAATCCTAACAAGGTACCGTACTCAGTATTTGCGGTCATTAAAATGGGCACTATACGCTCATATGTGTGAGTAATTAGGTCTTGCAGCAACTAAAATCGGCAGTGAGGCCATGTCGGTTAAGTAACATAAACCTAATCAAACAAGAATAGATTGCATATTTGTTTTAATACTTAGTACTTGCAGCCATCAAAATAGGTACTGATGCCATATTTGTCAGCTAGTATAAACCTAACCGTACTGCTAATACGTGAGAGTTAATTACTGACACTAAAATGGACACTGAGGCCATATTGTTCAACTAACATAAGCCAAAATTCAAAAATAAATGGCGTATTCTTGTAGTATAGTAGTACTTAGTACTTGTAGCCTCTAAAATGGGCACTGAGGCGATATCGGTCATCTAACATAAACCTAAGCTATTAAAAATAAATTGCATATTCATTGTAGCACTTAGTACTTGCAGCCTCTAAAATGGGCACTGAGGCCATATCGGTCATCTAACATAAACCTAAGCTATTAAAAATAAATTGCATATTCATTGTAGTACTTAGTACTTGCAGCCTTTAACATTATCAAAGTTTTTGAGATATTCGTATTGCTTCGTATTGCTTGCCTTGAAAACGTTTTCAAATGGTTGAAGGCGGGTCCAAGAAAACCTCCTTGTTTATATATTCCTATTGCTCGCACAAAAAGACTTCGTTGTTATGAATGTTGCCAATCATAATCTTAAACCTTTATTTTTATGTTTGAACTCCCCTTTTTAAAAAAATCAGACTTACTTAACTAGGTTTCTAGAAGTATTCTTAAGTAATAAAAGCCATCTAGAATATATTGCATTGGTATGGATGTCAATTCTTTCTATTAAGTGAAAAGCTGCACACTTGCCAACAGCATTAAAGACAATGCTGACAAAAAGAACTGACCTTTTCAATGTTGATTAATGTCCGCTGGAACCGTTCAGGTTTTGCATGTTGGCAATGCCTTAAGCTTATTATAGGAAATTTACAATGCATGTTAACAACGCGACGAAAATCAACATTTCATTAAATTAACGCGATTTTTTTTGAAAAATAGTTATGCATTCATTAATTGAACGCGAATTATTACGATAAGCATTTTTGCTTTCTTTATTTCGATTTATGCAAACTCGCTACTTGCATATCTCAGTATGAAAATAATGTCCCATGCAGAAAATTAGAAGCGTTTCTAGTTGTTAGCTTTTAGCGTTCCTCAAATGGATCTAAGCAAGAAAAAAAAAACGACCAGTTTCCTTGATTCATGCGGATTAGATTCTATTGTTTTCTGTAAGTAATCTAAATGTGTGTCCTTTCGAATTTAGTTTTCTAATTCTTTTATTGTTGCTTTTTTTAATGTATGTTTTAGGTGCCCTGTGATCTTATGCTGTCTGTCAAGCCAGTGTCAAACAGGCCCCCAGCTAAGTGGCATGACGTGTATGAAGTAGAACCCACAAGAGCCTCGATTCCTAGCCACAGTCATATGTATGCAACCGTCACGTTCGCTCCTCCCTCCATGCAGACATATACTGCAATCTTTGAGGCTGCTATCGACGGAGCACCCAACGTTGTCTCTAAGTCTCGTAACTTAACATTTGAAATTCATGGTGAGGGAAACATGCCGAGGATTACCATACAAAGACCCTCTGCACGTAGTAAAAAGGGCTCTCCGGTTATGCTGTTTCGCAGGCTACTACTAGGAAGGACCCAGGTCCAATCTTTAGTGCTCAAAAATGAAGGTGCCTTAGTTGCAAGGGTGAACATCGACCTGAATGATGCAACCGAGGCTTATGAAATTAGATGTGACGAGGGAACAAGAGCTTTTCTTCCCCTAAATCTAGATGAAGACGATTCCACCATAGTTAAGCATCGCGCTGTGACAGTAGTGGTTCCATCTGGTAAAACAGCTGAGTTTAGTGTCGAGTTTACCCCAAAAGTAGCCAGTAGGCTTACAGGGCAATTGAAGATATCAGTGGTGAATAATCCGTTCGAAGAGAACGTTGTACAGCTAATTGGAGAGGGTTATCAAGACGAAGTTACCATTGACAACATCCGATCGTATAGCAGTGGCGAACTGTCGGACAACAAAGAGATACGAGAAGCCGCCAAAGTCGAACTCATTGAAGGTTTTATCTTTAATTGCATATCTTTGTAAAATAAATTTACTAAGATCCCATAAACAGCAAAATACACTAAATATATTACCAGGTTTTCCATTGTCAAATGATAAGTACAACATAGCGCAATCGGCTGCAGTAAATAGCTAACATAGAATAAAATAAGAACTTATAATTATATATTTCACATATACAACACGTAAGGATTTGCCGTAAAGGTCAAATATTTGTTTCTTCTCAATGACGATTGAAGCGCATATAAAAAAGAAATTTATTTAGTTCCAGTCAGAAAGTTTCGATATCTCTGTGTTTGCATCGTTTTTATTTCATGTGATATCACAGTTTTGCACAGAGCAGCTGAAGATGGCAATTAAATGTACCGAAATGATTTTGAAAGTAAATGAAATCCCATTGTATTAGGTTATTAGTTTTTCCAATATTGTTGTGTTGTCTTCTGGAAATAATCAGAAATAGTAAATAATTTACGGTGGAAAAGATCCCTTAGTTATTTAACATGAAACAAAAAATAACTAAACGTTAAGTAATTTAAGATATTGAATGAATAAAACAATGAGAACAAAATAGATTCTCTTTTATCTACTAACAGCAATAATATACTATTTTACAGCATCAAGAGATAACCATGCAAACTTTGGAGATTGTGCAGTCGGGGTTTCCAAACAATTGTCCTTCACTCTAACAAATCTTTCCCCATCTCACCCGATACGTTTTCAATGGACTCCACCCCCAGAGATCTCATTTTCACCGTGTATTGGACATCTTCAGTCTGGCTGCGCAAAGGATATTACTGTGACATTCCTTTCAGAACAACCAAAAACCTTTAGTTCAGTACACGTGCCTTGTAAGATTGTGAAGATCAAACTTGGAGAAACACAGGAAAAGGTGAGTTAGAGCAAATAAACAGATTAAATTTAAAGAAACGCGGTAAAAAGTGATTTAGAGCAGAGAAACGAATCAAACATAGAGAAACACTGGAAAAGGTGAGTGAGAGCAGATAAGCGGATTCAGAGTGCTCTACTGAATGAGAGCAATGAATTTGTATTTTGTGACATTACCTAGCGATCTCGGATCAAGGGCATCGACCGTAGGTCCAGTCTCTCGACACTCTATCGAGGGACTTAAAAGAATCCACACATTTTGTCGAAAGAGCAGGGTAGTGATCCCGATGTTGTGGTCTGTCTTCTTCACTAGTATTGAGGGCATATATATGAGCCCTCAGTGAGCCGCTGTTGTGAGACTATCTAAGACCCTCAACTGTCTGACCCTGTATATACTTGGAAACAGGTTCTGAAAAGCCCCGAGGGGAGAACTTGTATATATATGTATAATGTTGAAAAAGTTTAGGTACTCTGCTTGTACTGTCAGGCTGTATTGCAAGATTACAAGAGATAAACCACAATAAAACAAAACGTTGACGCAGGCAAAGCTGGTAAAAAATGTTTAACTGTGCATAATAAATATTACATAAAGATTTCGTTTGTTTTTTTTTAAATTTTCAGAACCCTTAATGTATTTATCAATTGCAGAAGTTGTATAATAAAATTAAAGAAGTATAAGGTTCCAAAAGTAGCATTTCAAAACTGAATATTATAAATGGTATTAATTCGCTTTTGTATATTTTATCTAATATACTGAGAATATCAGCAAAAAACATGTTCATCAAAATTAAAGTCTTTCAAAGTATTAAAGGGGAGTATGGATCAAAGGTTAACAATAGGTTAGTAGGATTTTATTTAACATTTTGATAAAATTGATAACCATTTTGACGATCGTAACGAGCATATCAAGCAACTAACAAAAAGCAGCTTTGTTTTGTCTATAGGTTAGTAGGACCTTATTAAACATTTTTGATAAATAACCATTTTGACGATCGTGACGAGCATAACCAAATAGCAAAAAGCAGCTGTGTTTTGTATATCGGTTAGTAGGACTTTATTAAACATTTTTGATAAATAACCATTTTCACGATCGTAACGAGCATATTAAGCAACTAACACAAAACAGCTGTGTTTTGTATATTTATAATGTATGACTTGTTTTACATCAACTTTCATTCGGTTGTCCAATATTCGGTACAACTCCTGCCACCCCTCCTTAAATCTAGAGCTAAATCTTAATCATGCTAGGCGTTCATCCTTACCAGGGGAGGTGTATGGAAGTGGTTTCCTAGAAAGCGGGAATACATCCAGTTTTCTAACCTTTGATAATTTTCTTCTTCCAGGCAGTTTCTTTCAACCCACAGGCATTTGATTGGGACGATCGTCTCCGAACCGTCCGATGGGTTGAAGGGACCGTTGATCAGCAGGGTGCAGGAAGTAAGACCGAGGAGGAGCCTCCAACGAGCGCCCATCGGTTAGGACGCAGACCAGCAAAGAGGAAAGTGATTGAAACAGAGCCAGAGCCACCTTTTGTTCCCCTTGATGAGAGTGCGAAAGAGCTACAGTTGCTGATCAGTGCAGTCTGTAACTATGCGAAGTTCAAGTGTAAAACGGACGCCATCAAGTTTAAAGATACACTTATGTTTCAAAGCAGGCTGTTCAGGTTAGTGCTTCCAGTATTTTAATAATTATCACTTAATGCACTGTATTAGAACAGAATAAGATACTTGCAAAAGGAATAGTTCATATCCCTTAAGGCTCGTTCAAACGGTTCAAACATGTTGGTCAAACATCCAACATTGTTAGGTGGTGTTGGACGGTGTTTGATCATTGTTGGATTAAGTTGGATGCTGGAGTGTTCAAACGAATCCAACATCATCCCACAATGTTGGATTTCAGTACCAGCCAAGAGATTATGGCGTATTTTTGAAAGTGTTGGACGATGTTGGATGCAAAGTTTGAACAAAGTCAAACTTCATCCATCATCGTACAACACCGTCCAACACTATCGAACATGTTTGATTGTGTTGTTTAAACAGGCAAACATGTTGCGTCCAACGATATTTGATAATGTTTGACCTACATGTTTGATCGGTTTCAACGGGCCTTTAGTTCTTTTTTATCATGTATTCATACATTTAGTTTAATGCAAAGTGTTAGAAAAGGGTTATATACTAACTTGTAAACCGAGTACTAAGTATCCCTTAGTTCTAACTAATCTTTTACCTGTCATGTAAGGTAGAGTATTATAACAGGGTAATATGCTTATAAAGGAAGTAGTTATTAAGTAGTAATATAACTTACTTCTTGCATATTTTGTAGTTTTTATCCTTGTAATGCGGGCAGAGTTAGAACAGGGTAATATACCTTCAAAGGGAGCGTGCGCAAAAAATAGAAAAAACGTTTAAACTATTATTTTTATTTTAAATAAAATGCATTTTTATATTATTTTTTGGTAAATACTAAAACAACTATCCCCCTTAGGGTCTGTGACGAGCGCTAGATATATACCTCCCCTTTGGGGGATAGTTGGTAAATAACGGGTGAATGTTTAGAGTTATGAAGTAGAATACTCATGGTTATGCAGATGTTAGTTCTAGCGTAATAATCCCTCGCACGAACCAGTCATGCTTTACAATTTTCGCCAAATAGGCCCTCTTTGATCTAAATGTTTTTTTTTCGTTATTTGAAGTAATTTTTCTTTCTGCAACTCTCATATAATCAGATGAGCGGGATAATCTGTGTTAAAAATTTTATAAATTTTGTCTTACTCTTTCAGAGAAATTGAATCTAAGAAAATCTCTTATATTTTTGCCTTCGTTTGTTTCTCAGTTTTGTTGTGTCAAACAAAAGTGATGTAGTGTTGAACTACCAGTGGTCATTCGAATCTAAAGAGAAAGAAAAACCCAGCGATGACGAGGCAGTAGATACTCTTCGAAGATACTCACCTGAGCACGAGTTATCATCAGCAGGCCGTCCTCCCACCCAACAGACAGGAAGACCACGTACCACCACTACTATGTCAGGAGATACCTCTCAGAAACCGAAAGCACCCCTAACAGTTCGCCCCTCTACAGCGTCTGGCAGAGGACGAGCACCAAGTGCTCTAGCTATGGCCTATGATGCTGCCAGTGTTGTAACTGAGGAAGGCGCTGATGTGTTTCCATTCTCCATTGAACCTGAAGTGGGCTCCATACTCGCTGGAAAGAAGACAACATTTACTGTCAGATTCTGTCCTTTAGATGTAGGAGAACACGAGGCTTATCTTAGATGTCGGTATGTGTGACTACAATTGAACAACAGTTTGCTCTAGTCATGCACTCTTTTGATCATGTACATTTGTGTTATGTGAAAAGTATTAGTGTGTTATTTTATATCGAAGTCTTAATTAGGCTGTATTTAAATGTTTGTGTGAAAAGAGAATGTACTGAGAATTTAGCAACTACTGATAATAGTAAGCAAGCAGGTAAGCAGGTATGGTCGGTGCAGTCTATCTGTTTTCCAACAAGAAGGTCCTGAGTTCAATCCTGGTTCTGCCGAGATTTGAATCTTTGTGTAACCTTATCTTCTGCATGAGCTTAACCCAGCTTCCCATCTTTCCGGGGTAGGTAAATGAGTACCATCGTATGCTGGGAACTAACCTGCGATGGATTAGTGTCCCATCCAGGGGAAGTCAAACACTCTCATCCTCTTAACACTACAGAAACCGGAAATAAAATCTGGCTCCATGGGCTACTAGGCTGATAAAAGAATTTAATAATAGTAACATGAATGTTATAAGAATGCTCATGACCTGTACCTAAAGGATAGAGCTTGTGAGAAATGCCTCGAAAGAAAAGTACTTGCAGGTGTTATGATGAGTACTAACTTCAAGTTGGTAGCGCTACAACAACGGTAATAATAAGCATTAAGAGCCTGCAGAAGATGCTTTTGTTTTTTTTGTACTTATTTTTTCTTTCATGCCAGTAAAACCTAAGACATTTTTCATCATCAGTAGCTTTTGTATCCCGTGTTTGGTTTCCTAACTTTGTTTTTATTTGTGTTGAAGTGACTGCCTCGCATCCTATGACAGACAAAGTACATGTGTTTGACAGATTTGTTCAATTTCAGTTTTTTGGCTATCCTGCTTTTACGCATGATTTAGTCAACTCTAGGTTGAAATGTTTTGATCATCATTGAAAGACTAACGTTAAAAACGTCAACTTTATGCAGTAGTTCTAAGACAAAAATCAAACCTTTCAATCAAAACTTGATTAAATCACTCGTATTACGTACCCGCCGACGCTATTCACTAATTATGTTCTGAAAAACGTTTCAACTCACCTGTTTTACCTACTTGCCGACGTTATTCCTAATTCTGTTTTCAAAAACGTTTCAACGCGCATCCTATTTATACCTGCTTTTCTTTTTTCTGTACCATTCTTTGAAGGGTAAATAACACCCTGCCGGAGAAATCAGAGCATATCGTGCATGTACTGGGTAAAAGCCTGCTTCCGTATTGTCACTTTGAACTAGAAGAGTCAAGTTACATCACTGGAGGTATGCGCAACCCTGAGCTGAAAGGGCCTGGGGGAGACCCACCTGGGTCAACTCTTGACCCCAATACCAAAGTGTTAGAGTTCAAGTCATGTGGAATCAAGGTCAAAAACATCAGGTTTGTTAACTTCTTCTTAAGTTCTTTTGTGTTTTATTTTTCTACTTTTCTTAACCACACAGTCCTTCAAATTCCCGAAGTAGGTTATCTGATTTGAATAATGGTTAATAATTTCAGATAACCTTTACCATTTGCTCTATCGTATAAATTTATTAAAATCTTACATAAATACACATAGCTTTCATATAACACCTTTTTCTATTTTTGTTCTTTAATTATTTATTTTTGATATGTGTACACGTTATATCAAAAATATGGTACGATAAAATAAAGAATCTTTAATCTTAAATCGCCATGAGTCATGGCAAGAAACAACCTCCTCCTCCTTAAATTATACCTACTACCTACTCAGTAGCGAATAGCTTACCGTATTTCCTCTAATAAACGGTGCCCTCGGATAAATGCCGTACCTGAAAGCCAAAATATTAATAAACGATGCCCTCGAATACTGAGTACGGCGTTTATTCGAATATTGAACAACAGAAAAAAATAATTATCGTGCAATACAATAAGTACTAGCCTTGTTTATTGATTTATAAACGTTTATCAGCGCATCCAACGTTTTTGGTACGTACACGAAAAATTGTGAAGATTATCTTAGTTCATTCGTCTTAAAACAGCTTTGGATACTTGATTTCATAAAAAAAAAAAGTCATCAAAACTCCGCAACATCAAATTTATCTGATTTCGTACGCGTTTCCAAGCGCAACAAGTTGTAGTTTTTAAAACTGTAAAACTTGATAGGTACAGCCAGCCAAAGAACTGTATCATTTTTCTAAAGTAAAGTTACGGTTGGTTGTTTAAGAAATAAACAGTATTTTATATAAACGCTTCCCTTGAATAAACGCCGTGCCCAAATCATGAAAAAAAACAATAAACGCTGCTGCGTTTATTCGAGGAAATATGGTATCTAAAAAATTTTTAAATGATGATGAAGTCCTTGTTTTTGTGAAACGTTTCGGCTGTGGTTCCTTAGGTTAAGTTACAGTCAAGATTGAAGTCAGTTTTATGGAGGGATAGGTGGATGGTTTTTGAAAACGCTAATTCGATCTTGTTATTTCAAGTCAAGAGAAACTGATAAACATTTAATCTCCTGATTGGAAAACTGACATTACAGTCCTTTGTGCATTGTGAAATTAGTTAAAGAGATGTGATCATGTTCTACATGTGCAGGCGGTTCTTTGTCACAAACCCCACAAGTTCTAGATATAACTTTGTCTGGACCAATGAGGACTTGCCTAATGGTAGTCAACCAGAAGACAGCGCATTCCGTTGTGTTGTCACTCAGGGTGTTTTCTCTTGAATAAACGTCGTGCCCAAATCATGAAAAATACAATAAATGCTGCTGCGTTTATTCGAGGAAATACGGTATATAAAAAAATTTAAAATGATGAGGAAGTCCTTGTTTTTGTGAAACTTTTCAGCTGTGGTTCCTCAGGTTAAGTTAGAGTCAAGGTTCAAATAAATTTTTATCTTTAAGTTTATGGAAGAATAGGTCGTTGGTTTTTGAAAAAGCTAATTTTGACCTTGTTATTTCAAGTCAAGAGAAATTGATAAACGTTAAGTCTCCTGATTGGAAAACTGAAATTGTGCAGTCTTCTGTGTATTGTGAAATTGCTTAGAGAGATTAATATAACCAATGCATATGATCATGTTTTACATGTGCAGGCGGTTCTTTGTCACGAACCCCACAAGTTCTACATATAACTTTGTCTGGACCAATGAGGACTTGCCTGATGGTAGCCAACCAGAAGACAGTGCATTCCGTTGTGTTGTCACTCAGGGTACCATCCAAAGCGGGAAGAAACATGAGATGGTCTTCGAATATGTGTCTGATTCCTTGGAACTTGCCGAATCCTTCTGGCGTTTTTTCATTCCGGAACACAACATCTCAGTGCCGTTCGTACTGGTGGGACAGACATTTGAACCAGCGCTTTCATTTGATCGATCTCACATCAACTTCAGAGAGATGCTACTAGGTCAGTCAGCAAATCATGTACTTGAAATACTTTTTCGGGTTGAAGTCGCAGTAATCATTAACATATCTGCTAAAATATGTTGGGCTCAATCCTCCTAAGAGTGTTTTATCCAGTGTTCATTGGTTTTACTCTAATCTCGTTCTAGGATGTCCTTGCACTTTCATCGAGCTAGAACTTTATTAAATAAAGGAGACGTATGTAAACGTATGTAAACTTTTCACTAATGTAAACCGTAACGTGTTGAAGTATTACGTTAAGGTGGCGAAAAGTTAAAAAAAAAATGCAAAAACAACACTAAAAGTGAAGAACATTTAATTCAACAGTCTGAGTGTTTTGAGTCGGTCTCTTTTTCCTTTTTAAAAGCATGTTATTGTAAGGTTCTCAAAACTTTCGTGACATTTCTTTAAGATGGTAAATTGCTGGTGTAGATTGTTCGTTGTTTGACTATTAAGCTACTCTAAGTAATTTTAATACGAAAATTGTATAAACCAAGTGAAGAGGAACAAAAAGTGAATTGTAATTATTTACATATGAATGTAATCCATAGGCCATCCAGCAAATCAAACAGTTTATCTTATTAACGATGAAAATCAACCATTCGGATTTGCCTTCAATGAGGCATCTCGTCACACGGACGGATATGCCTCTAGTCTGACTGTAGAGCCAATGAGCAGCACAGTGCAGCCAAAATCAAGTTCAGTATATCATGTTACCATCATCAAACGGTAATAAAAACACTGGGGGGAAGGGGGAGGGGG
>JAOBAY020051810.1:0-13302 GCA_025331085.2 Zoanthus sociatus
GTGCTAAAATGTTTTAATTTCAATTTTATAAATCAAGTCAAAAATCGCTGTAAATTTTTAATTAACAGAAACATCATTCTGTCATAGAGTTTTGCTGTTAAAAAAAACATGACTGTATATTGCGACCCCTGCATAGACCTTTGTTATAAATGGTGACTACTTAATAAATCTTTTGTCAAAATTCAAATTGGCCTCACTCGCCTTGTTTGGGGTAACATATTCTTTTGAATTTCCATCTCAAACACGAGGCTAGCAAGGCTTATTTGAATAAATACAAAAGAATTTAAAAACAGTCGCCATTTATGAAAGTGGTCTATATTAAGTCTCAGACATTCTTCCAGCTAGGTACACCATTTGTTCCCTCTTTCCTTTTTCTACTCTGGACTTGAGAATAATGTTGTTTTGTATATGTGATTAACCTTTGAGGCTTAATCCGTTTTTACATCTACATTGTGCGACTAGTGCTGTGTAACAAAAAACAATATTCAATTATCTTTATTTGCTTTAATGTTTTGAAAGATTTCATTAATTAAAAGTAAAGAATTGAATTGAATATCGGTTGTTGTGACCCTTGACCAGTTACCCTTGACCCATTACCCTTGGACCCACTACCCTTCACCCACTACCCTTGACCCATCACCCTTGACCCATTACCCAGACCCAAATATTACCCTTGACCCATTACCCCTGACCCATTACCCTTGACCCATCACCCTTGACCCATCATCCTTGACCCATTACCCCTGACCCATTACCCTTGACACATTACCCTTGGACCCACTACCCTTGACCCATTACCCTTGACCCATTACCCTTGACCCATTACCCTTGACCCATTACTCCTGACCCATTACCCTTGATCCATTACCCTTGACTCATTACCCTTGACCCATTACCCTTGACTCATTAACCTTGACCCATTACCCTTGATCCATTACCTGTAACCTGTGACCCTAGACCAGTTACCTGTGACCCTATTGTCAAACTTTGGTTGTATCTCAAGTTTATTAGATACCTTTCTTTTCTGTACACTTCTTTTGATAGAGATTCACGTTGTTCCAGAGCTGACCCAGAATGGCATTCATCTGATGACAATAAATTTCTTGTTGTACTACTTACAGGGACACTGACATTTGAACTTTGTTTTCTTTGTCCCCGCCCTCGCCCCCGCCCTCGTCTGCTGGTTTCTATGGATGGTAAACTGCTCACATGTTTCTGGTCGGACTCCATAAGACTCCTTGCTGATTTTGCATGAGTTGACTCAACTTTGCTAAATCTGAATAGATAACGTCACCACACATATTAATTATCTGATATTGTTTTTTAATCATATCATATTACTGTACATATTATATAATATATTATTGTACTGCTGCATTATATTTTATCACATTGCTTTAAAATTATTGAACAGAACATAAAATACAATACCTGGTACTCTATCATCATCATCATCATAATTTTATATATGTTGTAGTTAATTTTTGATTTTAGTTAGTTTTTGTTTCTAACTGCCCCCACCTTTATATAATTTGCAGTGCAAAATATTTTCTGAAGTGAAGCTTTGTTCAAGAATTTCTGCTTTCACTTTTCCCTAAAAAAATTTTCAAAATATTTTTAGTTTTTCATTTACAGTTTTAATTTTAAATTACACTCATTTGCACATACATATGATAACTTACACAACTTATTTTACATGTGCCTTTGTAGCTCATTGGTACAGGGCTCGACACTAACGGTAGCCAACTAGCCACAGACTAGTAGAGATTCTTTTTTGGCTGATAAATTTTCTATTTTCACTAGCCAGTTTGGCCAGTAAACAAAATATAAGTTTCTGTCTTTATCAAGGAAGACATCTCAGAGTTTCAACGAATGGCTAGTAAAAGAAGATGTTTGGCTAGTAGCATCAAAGTTGACACTAGCCATTAGACTAGTACGTTAAAAAGTTAGTGTCGAGCCCTGTTGGTAGATTTCTGCCTTCCCTGTAAAAGGACAGAGTTCCATTCGTTTCGTGCAAACTTTTTTTAAATTAATTTAGTACTTAATTTGTTTCACATGTGTAGCCATGGCTTAGTGTATGAAGTCTCAGTTAAAGAAAATTATCACATGGGCTACAAAGGAAACATCCTCACATTCCCCATCTTGGATTTTCCATCCTTTGAAGTGCCTTTGGACCTCGACCTAGACTTGTGAAAACCTCATGGCAAGTGCCATGAGTGAGTATGCTTGTGGTAACATCTAACTACTCGGCAATCTTTTGTAAACTTTTCAGCAATGCTTTGCAAGCTCTGTTCTCAAAAACAGGCCAATTTCCAGTCCATAAGACTCTATATACGTGTGGATTTTAAGATGCCTCCTCAGGTTTTTGGTTGTCTGGGCCAAAAACCCTTTGAGGGCAATTAAAATCATTAAACAATAAATTAATACTGCAACATGTTTAGTATAATACAACTAATAATAATTATACTCACTGTATTTGTTTAAAGAAGACTGCAGTTCTTCTTTGCTCTCCAGAACCAACTGATACACTACCCAATGAATCAAATTGTCCCACCAGCTTGTGAGTCACAAATCGATATTGAGGGCTGAGGGGTGGCAGAAGCAAAATGACGTTTTTGTCTCTTACATTAACAAATTGAAGTAGATCTTCTTCCAGTCTTCTTTTCAATCGGAACTGAATTTGTTTTGAGCGCATAGACAGCTGTGTCTTGAAAATGACAGGGCCATGTTGCTTTGGACAGCATATAAAATAGAAATTGGTGGAAAGTAATTGAATGCTAGCTAAGGCCAAAAAACAAACTGTGTTTCTGGTTACCAACAGTCCCAAATTTTTAGTCCTCAACCCTAATTTTTTCATTGCTGTTTTTGGTTTTCTATAAATATTTGATTCTTTTCTCAGAAAAAAATTTCAGTTTCATGTCTTTATTTCTATTGTAATTTATAAACTAATTTTGTTTTTAAGACTAATAAAAGCTTGGAAACAAGTGCTTTTGTAATGTTTGCTGTCCCGGAATATACGTCAATCGTCATGTATATTCACATCAATCAGTTGTTTTGACTTAAAATGTAATTTTACTTAACAGTTCTTTTGTTATAAAACACAGTTCTGGCAAAATAAAATTATTTCAGAAAAAATAAAAAATAAGTCACTGAGTTGTCGCTAAGCGCCAGCTGCCAGTGAAATTAACCAGCTGAGAAAGAGGTAATCTCCTTCTGGATTTGGCTATCCATCACTCGGGAAAGGGCAACAGACTGTTTTTAGCTGTTTTAACTGGCTCAAAGGAAATACCAACTGCCAGTGTTTTCAAAACTAGCCGTTGGCCGTTGCATCCGACGGCAACTTTTCCATTTGGGACGCCTACTTTCCCTTACGCATTTTTTTCGTCCACATTTATTTCATTTGTTATCAATCACATGCGTAATTATTTTGCTCTTTCAAAATTGCAGTTACTTTCTTGAACTCTTGTTTGAACGAAAGAAGTGCAATGTTTTGGATGGAGTTTTAGAACCTAACAAAAATGTTAGTGTTTTTTGGTATCTGAAATATACCATTTTGCATCTCAAACTGCTAGAGAATGTCTCCAAGAGTCTAAAATTTCAAAATTTTCCGGGGGAGCATGCCCCTGTGCCCTTTTCGGGCTTAGCAACTCCTACTCAACTAAATACGTCTACTTTCAAAGGTTGTGAAAACACTGCAAGATGACACCTAACTAATATTCATGAATAGCAGGACCAGAGAAAAACGTTTGTATAATCGAATAGCGCCGAGAACTGAGGTCCAGATAATCGAGGTTTGAGTGAGATGAGTGAAGATTTGTTCATAATATTCATTCACACAAATCATTGTGAAGCATAAATGGATGCTTAAAAGTGGAATCCCCGAGTCAGGCATTTAAACCCAGGTCTTTTAAATACAAATCACCAATTCTGACCACTGTGTCACGCTTCCTTGACCTTGTGGTTGGAAAGCAGAGATCGTACCAACTACGCCAACCACGTCTGCCCTAACAAGAGTATACAAGACTAAGAGTACATTTTTCCATTTAACAATAGAAGAATGACGGTGAATAAATACAAGCAAGTGTGTATAAAATTCTAGCAAATGGCCTGGCGTATACAGACATCCTGAGTTCATCTTAACCTTGAGCCACATATTTCTCTCTTCGGCTCTACAAGAATGAGCAAATAAATACTCTCTCTAGATACTCTTTTGTCCTCCTTACCTTGGCAATGTAGAACGAACCAGGTAGCTTTGAAACTAAAAGTAGCTCTGAAGTAATTACACTCCTTTCCTAGAAAAGGAAAGTACTTTTTCATTAATGTTGTACGAAGAATAAAGATTTTTTAAGTCTGAAATTACAGTTTTAGCTTCAGAACTTGTAAAGTTGCTATTCATAATGCGGTCTTATATAGTGCAAATTATGAGAACTAAGGAACTTATACCCAGGCATATGAAAGTCGGCAATTCCAAAAGTTTATAAGCATTATTTGGTGCTAAATTTAGTCAATAACTATATTGTACTGTGTAGAATCGAAAACACCTTTGATTTTTCATTTAGTAAAACCATGAGAAAAAAATTAATTATGTTCTTAGTTTCTTTTTATTAAATAACGAACAAAATCAATAGCCAGAAATTGGTTAATAAAATATATTTGAAAACAACCTTGAAACTTAATTAATACAAATAAGATCAACAGTACTTACTCTTGTGACTGTCTAAATCACACGTCAGACAAGTCTTTTTACTTCTCTGTAAGTCATAGCTAAAATATATATCACACGTTACCATTAGCAGATATTACCAACATCAATTTATTCTCAACTCAAATACATGTCTATTCCTAAAAAAACAGAAACAAATCGACCTGTGTCTGATACAAGTGAATAATAAAATATTAAAACGGTATAAAATGTTTAAAAGTTAAAAAGTTAAAATTTACAACGAACGTTTTCGACTTATAAAGTCATCTTCAGGTTAAAAACGTTAGTTGTAACTTTTAACTTTTTAACTTTTAAACATTTTATACCATTTTAATATCTTAACTTTTTGGCGTTTTTTTAATGAATTAAAAAGAAGGGTACATCAACTCTGGGTCATCAACACTGAAGCAATGAGTAACACAAAAGTCTTGTCGCAGATGTTCCTCAATACCTGGGGTAGCAAGTTAATGGAGAGATTGTATACCATTTCAGATCAGACCAACTGATACTGCAGGCATCCATAGCCATTGCCCCAGGTCCTGCGTGTTATAATTCAAACGTATAAAGTTTAGTACCCTTAATGGAAATAAATTAATATCTGGTAATAATCTCCAACATGTGTGAGGGGAGTTGTCTAACTCCCTTTGAATATTGGAGGTGGAAGAAGATTGTCTGGAAACAACTGACATGGTAATGTGATTTCATGCGGAGGAGAGGTATAATCGTCAATAAGGGATAGGATATCTTGTGCTTGGAGTAAATGGAGGGAATTGGCGAGCTTGCTAGTTAACTGTAGCATTCCACTTGAGGAAAGAGCAAATGATTACTATGCATAATGCCTGTATTGCTGTATGCTGTGGAAACGGGAGCACTAACAGAAAGACTGGAAAGACTGCTAGCTAGTTGTGATCATAAAATGTTGAGACACATGTCCAGAGTAAGATGGCAGAACAGGATTACTAATGAAGAGCTCAGAAAAAGATGTGGGGTGGAGAAACTTGTTCATTGCATGGCCATTTCTGTTCAAGACAACTAACCCTACCCCGTTCTAAAAATAAAGATGTAGGGTTCAAGTATAAAGCATACCTTGAAAAACGAGTTAGAAATCCGGCGAATCTCTGTGTCAGGTACGTTCTTTTATTTATCAGTTAGGATAAAATTTTCCTCACTTGCAGCAAACGTCTACTCCATTGTTAACCAGATTGTTTCGCCATTTAAATACAGACAGAGAGAAGTGCATTGTCTGATAAGTTGAGAGAAGGAGTTGCACGTCTAACAGTCGGGGATGAAAGCTACCTTTTTCCCTCATACTGGTAGCAGTTCATTATCCTCCGGTAATAGAACATTTGGTAGCACTCACAAGCTTCAAACCTATCTGAGACTGTAAAATGTTGCCTCTTGGTTAGTATGCAGCTGAAGATTTCCTTGCAGCTTATGTAAAAACCCCATAAAATCTTGGATTCACACTCGCTGCATAGACTTCATGTTTATGTATCTGTCCGGATCTCTCAGTACACTTCAAAGTATCCCAGTCTCAAGTGTCAAACTAATTTAAAGAAACACATGAACAATGTTTTGAAGACCTGTCATGCAAATATCAGGAGTCTTATGTCACTTTGAGATGCATCAATGATGCAACTAAGATATTTACTTCAGGGCGAAAGAACCCAGAAGCACAGCAAATAAGATTTTCAAGTTAAAAACTGAGACACGACCAGAGCTCTTTTTGTTGTTAATTGTACAGGGACAACTAATTTTATTTCCACACTTGAAGTTGATCAGTGTCTCTCAGGACAGGGACTTGACAGCTCATAGTAGGATAACAAACGACTAGGCAAGAGGGGATGTTTTAATGGTAGGTCAAGGGTTTAACATAACTGAATTTGCACCCCTAACCATTCCTTTAAAGGCATGGATCAGCTTTATGAAAGCAAACTTAATGAGACAAGACGAACTGCAAGATGTCAAACTAATGTAGCTTGCAATCTAAAGAATTAATAACTATCGCAAAGTTTTTATGGATTATGTACCATTACTTTGTGCGCATCTAAATTAATTGATCAAGTACTTTTTGTCTGTGTCATGCTTACAAATTTCTCGACACCAATGGTTCAAAATGATTCCACTCCCACTAACACTGGTAACTTGTAATGTTTATTGAAATCCGCCGATAATAATTATAACAAAACCGATTTTCATTTTATATCTGTTGTGAATATCATTTTCACTGATGAGAAGATTTTGTAATTCTACTAATTATTACAAATTCACAAGATCATAGGAAATATATTTTCGAATGTTAATATTGTATATTTTGTGAATAAACTTGTAAAATAGTATTGAGAACGGTTAATATTTTAAAAATTTGTCATAATAGTGTATTTTCCTTAAATGTATTGAAGGGGTTTTGGGTAATTTTGTTAGAAATACCATAAAAACGTTTTGTTTATACAATAATTATTACAATCTACTACTACAGCAGTTATCAGGATTCGAACTTTTTCACAGGTGCTTTAAAACATAAAGTAAATATTTATTCACATGGTAACTTAAACAAGTGATTCGACAAACAGTAGTTGACTTCATAAATGTTTTTGCGCCAGTGGTTATCAAAGTGTAATCTTCCAACATGAACACCTTTGTCACCAAAGGTAAGGTCAGCCCAGTCACTTTCAAATGAATTTGCATCACTTGCTGGCTGTGAAACCACACTTGTACTAGGAGGCTGTAGCTCTATTTTTGTCAAGCTGCAACAAGTTCTTGTGCTCGTCTTAGACATACAGGGTATAATTATTTTTTGATAGACAGGCAGAGACAGACATATCAAAAAAATGTCACTAAAAGAATGGATACGAAATCTGTAAAATATTACTCATGCTGTTACATTTACTTGCCTTGATCTGCTGCGTTATGCCCTTATGTGCAACTAACAAAGAGTGGCAACAGATGTTATGGCCACGACCAAAATATCTGACAAAGGTAAATCAAATATTGCATTGCTTGAAATTGATAGCAATTCAGATATTAACTTGACTGGTGAATAGCTGGATGCACAGATGACTCGACTGATGGTTACAACATGGTTATGCACAACAAAGACAGTGAAGAACATTTTTAAACGAAGAGGGTCGTAAAGGAGGATACAATTCCAATAAGATAGTGATAAATTGAAGAGCCAAAAAGAATAAAATCATCAACTGTTGCAGTTACCAGGAAATTTGTTCCAGATCTCGATCCAGACTGAAAACATTGACACATGTTCTAGTTGTGAAAGTGCAGCAGTTTGTTTCCACTCAACTTGACCAAACCATCCTATGATTTGCAGTTACATATGAATGTAACAGACTTTTCGAGGCTAAATTTTTCTCAAGTTCGAGTCCAAAATACCGATGATTTTCCAGAAAAATTTCACTTGAATTCTTGCATCACTGCCACGTGTTTTCAACAAAGTAATATTTTGACACCAAGAGAAGTAAACAAACCATTGCTAACTCGCATAATTTAATAGAACATTTTATTGCATATTTTGAATCCCTGCTTGATAGTCAAATTGTGTTTTGTCTGCCATGAATGTGAGAGTGAAGCCTCTACTCAAGCTCTTGTAGATGATGAATGGGAAGGTCCTGGGAAAGGGGATATATTTTCTTCATCATCAGAAGATGAAACTGTGGTTGATGAAAACAGTGGAGGAGTATCCTCAAACCATGGAGGGGAATACAGTCCAGGAAGAGGACGAGCACTTGGGCAAAGGAGGATTCATGATCAAGGTTGGGGTCGAGATCGAGGACAAAATAAAAGGTCAGTCAAGTAGCCCTAGTGAAGTCAGTCAACCCACCTCTTCTGCAAAGAATTATAATGATCCAGAGACATCGAACAAACTCCCAGAATTCAAACCTACACGAAAACCAGGCTTACACTTGAACACCCCACTGCTTAGAACTTCATTGACAAGAGCAGTGGATTTTTTCAAGCTATTTTTTGGATTACAGCTCATGAATGAGGTACTCACACAAATTCTTATGGATAGGGTGTCATGGAATCAAAGCAACCCTATGCTGATAAGCAAAGGGCTGGGACTGAGACCACCATTGATGAACTGTATAAGCTAATTGCCCTCATTGTTTACTTTGGTTTGGTAAGAGTAGTGAGCTGGTAAGAGTACTCAGAAGTACTGGAGTATCGAGAGCCTTTACCATGGGTTGTGGGTAAGGGCAATTATGCCAAGACTTAGTTTCACAGCTTTAATGGCAATGTTACATGTTGTAGATCAAGCCACTGAGGACAAAGCTGATAAACTTTGCAAAGTGTCAAGATTTGTTGATATTTTCAATCAGATATGCAAATCTTTGTATCAGCCATCACAAAAATGTTGCTATCGATGAGCTGATGCTTCGATCTAAGCATTGTTTAGAGATATGGCAGTACAATCGGGACAATCCAGTTGGGAATTAAACAGTGGGTCCTCGCAGATTCTTTGAATGGGTATACCTTTGATTTTGATATATATATTGGCAAATTACATGATTAGGATATTGGTCCCAATGGTCTTGCTTATGATGTCATTATGACACTGAGCAAGCCCTTGTTACAAGAAGGGTATCACTTGTACTTTGACAATTTTTATATATCTGTTACACTAATGAAAGACCTGTTTCAACTTGGGACACCAGCTTGTGGGACTGCAAATGAGAACCGACGTTTTTTTCCTGAATCCAAGAAAAAAGGCAAAAAATGGGCAAGAAAGAAGGAAAGAGGCAGTATGCGGTGGGATAGAATCGGTGCATGTTTGCTATTCAGTGGGTTGATAACAAGCTTGTAAACATTTTATCCACTATTGATGATGCTTGAGAATTTGTTATCAGACAAAGGAAGAAAAAAATCAACAACAAATGGCAGGCAATCAATGTCCAGCAGCCACAGGCTGTTGCAATCCATATGAATGGTGTTGATCAGTCAGACCAAATGCTTTGACATCACAATATCCTAATGAAATGCATGCACTGGTGGAAGACACAGTTCTTCCACATGATAGATATAGCAGTTGTAAACAGCTATCATTTATAACAGCTGCACAGGAAAGCTAGCCCAGATAAGGAAGAGCTGAGGAGACCCAACAAGCACTCGATTACAGACTTTAGCGAGGAACTTGTCAGGGATCTTGCTGGCCTTGATGAGTGCCAAACCCCATCTGTGCATGACAGCACAAGGAAGTGGAGGGCAACAGAGTTCGAGTCGGATAAACATATGATCGAATTTAGTGCTGCAAGGAATTCATGCAAAGTTTGCTATCAGAAATTCAAAGTTGAGCAGAGGATTCACTCCTGTCCAGCACCTCAGTGTGGAGTAGATCTCCACTGCCTTCCAGGCAATAACTGTTTCAAAGAATGGCACACCAAAGCCTTCCATAGTTGAGGGATTTACTGTGACATACCACTGTATCATTATTGTGCAATACAAAAGTTATTGTTGAAAAATGCTATTCCATAGAGACAAATGTCCTTATTCCTGGTTTTACAAACAATTAGCTTTGATAAAAGTTTGATAAAAGTTCATATTTAGAGATGCATTTGTTTTTCAATTCTCATTACAAAGTTTGCCGAAATGTCCTATTATGTTAATGCGACATTTTGTGCTCTAACTCCTCTGCTTTTCCACTCTATACCCTTCAAATATGTTTAATCCTTGCAATTTTATAATTTTTTTCCAACTTCGACTAAAAAATCCGTAATTTTTGGCAGATGGAAAAACTTTATTAACTTTTTGATATGATGTTATGAGAACATTAAAACACCATCAGCTTTTTAGCTTTTAATGGCTACTGCCTGGTAACTGACAGTACTCTCTATGTCCTCAGTTCAATAAGTACGAGTTTCTAATCTTTAGTTTTTCTTTTTAATTACCATGAGTGGAGCGATAAAAAGCCATACATCGAGAAATTTCGTTCATCAGAAATAGCGATACATTTGTCCAGCTATATAAAGGCCCAAATTCAGGCCTG
This sequence comes from Zoanthus sociatus, assembly GCA_025331085.2. Lineage (NCBI taxonomy): Eukaryota > Metazoa > Cnidaria > Anthozoa > Zoantharia > Zoanthidae > Zoanthus > Zoanthus sociatus. Next base: position 10,701 of record JAOBAY020051810.1, read on the forward strand.
AACTTTTTCATTAACACGTATAATATTGGGAAATTAGTTCACCAACCTTTGAGACATGTGTCAGGCCATTTTATCACCCAAAATCAGGCTCGATATTAATAACTAATTAATTCACGCGATCAAGTTGCTTGCTGAACTTAAATTAAGGTTAGTTTAACTTGAATTTCAAAACAGTGTCAGGGATTTTTGATAGCATTTAACGTTAAACTGTTAGAACTGATTCAACAAGCTTTTACATTTTGAAGAAGTAAATGTTTAGAATTGACTTTATACAAAAAAAACTAAATTGAATTTTCCAAATTTCCTGGCATAGTTTTGAAGCTCAATTCAACTTAGTGATCATATTTTTCAAGATTATAGAGCTAAGAGATTCTGTGATTATAGCGCAATTGTCTCCAATGGCATCCGGATTATCAACAATGCATTCATTTCCACGCCTTCATTTTTCGCCACAACAAATTCTGAAAACTCATCGTGTAAACCATTTCAGGCCTCATTTGAAGATAGTTGAGGTACTTCATCTTAAAACTAGCATCATCCACCATAAGTTTAAGAATGCTTGATTCTGTCCTAACCCTGGAATTCCAGTTATATATTATAGTGGATATAATTGCACGCGAATTAATGTCTACCATAATATATTATTCTTGAAAAATACACAACACAAATCATTAGATTTTCAGCTACATACGCAGTTTCTGTTGGCAGCTAACTACAGCACTAAACACAAGACCTGTTACAAACGTTCTTAATACTACCCAAGCATTAGCATCCAACAACTTTGACATATCTTCTACTGAGGTCTTGAACTTCATGATAATTGACAGCAGGCATTTTCGTGATCTGTCAGATTACAACAGATAAGTAACAACAGCTAAACATGGAAATGGTACAGTTGACGTGAGAGGAAAAACTCATTAAAAAATCTGAATAGCAACCATTTTCATTTACTTTCTACTGACAGAACCTATATTGACCTTGTTTTATTTGAACTGTTTGTTTCTTTAATTATCTTTGTTTTATTATTTTTCTTTTATAACTTCAACTTCATAAATGGAATGACATTTCTGTAAGAAATATTAAAATTTTTTTGTATCTTATTAGCTATTTGAATATTTAATTTCTAGCATTGTACAATATTAAAAGTTTTTGTACTGGCCTGCCTAGCACATAGATTAGTTTAGAATTAATTAAAGCATTGTATTACATTCATTTTTAAAACCTATTAGAAATAAATTGATTGAGTTATTGACTGATTGATTCAAAACTCTTCATAGTGTATCAATTGCATCACGCGATTTTGATTTTTGTCGCACCATTTTGAAGGAGAGTTAAATTGACATGGACATTTAAAGTTATAATTGCTGTTTATACCACCTAAAATGTCTCAAGCCTGCATAATATTTTTCATCGGACAAGAGTGTTGCCATAATGCCTAATTCTTGATGCATTTTGCGAGGTCAGTTCACTTCTTCGGAATAGGCAACCTCTCTTGGAAGGATCCGAACAGTGATGAATGCTTCAGATACCTGGGAAAAGTTCTACAAATTATTGGACCGAAAGGTATGTTCAATAGCATATTAAAGACATGAAAGTTCAAAGCACAGCTTATGGATTGTTTGATGGATTTATCGCTTTGAATACCAATGATTTTTTTATGGCACCAACTCAGTAATTCATGCACTCCTCATGTTCTATCACTCGTTTAAAAATTTCTTTAAATTTTTTGTAACCTTTTTTATATAATAAGTTTTGATAACAGACTGTTAGCATTACAAATAATGCAAGGATTTTCAACTTGTGAAATATATTTGTAAGAGAGAACATTTTCAAAAATTTACATACCGTAACGGTTATGAAACTCTGTAACTAGATACTGTACTGTTTTAATTAAGCACCAAATATTGTTTTATATCCATGATGGATGAGTATGTTTTTACATTGATAGCATTAGAACAGAATCCTCTGGGCAGTCTTTTACTTTCACAGGTGCAAAAATCTGGAGTTGTCTGCCTGTTTCAATCAAGACTCTCAATAAATCTAAATTCAAAAGAAATATCAGAACCCTTCTTCTTCAGGCACTAAAAAATGAAAATGATTATAAAAATCTTGAGCAGATCATGAACTATATGAAAGTATAATTTCATATTGACTTTTTTTTCTGCACATTATTCATATACCATAAGTGTCAAGGAAAACCTTTGTAACCATTACAGCTGTCCAATCTTTGCTTCTTTCATTATAAAATATGAAAAAAAAATTTGTACTCTTATCTATGTATGCACTGTTAATTTCTTGTAAATATTTCCGTTAAAACAGCCATTTTTATGTTTTTTAATAAATGTAGGTTTACTGTTTTTTTTTTGGATTTTTTTTTATTGCCTTTGCCTCGAACAGTCATTCGACTAAATGCAAAGAGCAATTACTTTTTTTTGTAAATCCTACTTTTGTAACTGTTAATAAAGATTGTTGTCGTTGTTGTTGTTGTTGTTGGTATCCAAAACGTTCAGAAGAATTAGGTTTTGGCTGAACTGTAGTAATTGGTCTATAATAGATGGCTGCCCTCGGTTTGAACCATCGCCTGGAACTCAAGCTCTTCATC
>JAOBAY020051836.1:0-13302 GCA_025331085.2 Zoanthus sociatus
GAGAAAAAATATATTAAAAGCATAGAAATTTCAAACAAAAAAAACGAACAGCCTTGCGTTTAAAACAAGAAAAAGAAGCTTATGAAAAACGTATAACCAAGTATTGGGAAAGAAGAAATGAACAAGAAGAAAGAGACAAAGAAAAAAAGAAAGTATGGCGAAAAATAGGTCAAAGAGAAATGGCTCGCATTCGAAGAAATTTTCACAGAGCTTTAGGAACTCATGCTTTTTGTGTGAACAAAAATGTACAGTTTCAATTTCTCAAAACGATCCATTGGCCAAAAACAGTTGAAAACATCAAATACTTACCTGATTTTGAAGGTAAAATGCCTCCCTATGAAACAGGTTGTGGTTCTAAAGGAAGACGTCTAAAAAATATCAAGTACAAAAGAGCTAAAGAATGGCGCACGCTAAAAGAAGGAACACAGCAAGCTACAGGGCTCTATGGTCGTCAAATCTGCGCAAAATACCTTTATTGCGGTAACAGAGGTGAATTGCGGTTTTATAATCGCATGGAGCATGACCGAGATCAAGAATTGCTATTTATAGGACATATGCGCATACCTTTACCTCCAGTATAAAGGAAGGTTATCTCCAGTATAAAGGAAAGATGGTGAGGCGCCGACGCAGAAGAGGACATCGTCGTCAACACTACAAAAGAAAAAGAAGGCAGAAAGGAGGCATTTTTCCATTGGCTGCTATTATTCCTGCTTTGGTTGCAGCAGGTAAAGCAGCAGCTTTGGGTGCTGTTGGTGCTGGAGGTGCGGCAGGTGCTAGAGCATTGGCTCGTAAAATACGTGGACGATGACTTTAGCACAACACAGACCATTTTTTAAAGCTTTGTTTGATGCATCAACTGCTCCAAAACGCCGAGATAAAATATTGCAAGATAGTAATATAAAACAAATCAATGCAGTCAGTGAAGTAGTGTTGAATGCACTAAAACATAATGTCAAGATTTCACCACGTTTACTAAAACGGATGGAACGCTATAAAAAACCCTTACGCGCCATTGGTTCTACAGCATTGTCTGCCAAAAGGCGCAGAGCACATTTACGAAGACAGAAAGGTTTTGGATTTTGGAGAGCTTTAAAAGACGTGTGTCATTGTGCCAAAGTATGGGGACGCGGTTCAAAGAAATGATCATGATTCCTAAACAAGAAGCCCAAGAAGTGGTGGATTATTACAAGGGAAAATTAACAAGTAATGCTTTGTTGGACGAAGCTGGACGTTTGGCTGCCAAGAAAAAACGCATATTGGAAGATGAAAACTTACCTGTTTCTGACACGGTGCGTAAAACTAAAGATGTTTCAGACGAACTGTTTCGAGTTACTAAACGTTTACGTAAAATAAGTAGTACAGGTCCCACAGGGAAAATTGCAATTCCTGATGATGACCTAGTGTCTACCGCGCCAGAAAAACTACTTAAACGCTTGGCAGCCGGTGTGGAAAAACAAATCAAACCTCCCTTACCTCCACGTCCACGACGTTCTTTGCCAAGGACACCACCGTCGAGGACAAGTGCCCCAAGTACATCAGCGAGATCTATAGACGATCTATTAGCCGACATTGACAGATCATTGTACACACCACCCTCTTCTTCAAAAGAAAGCACACCTAGATCTGTTGTGCCGACACCTATTAAAACACCTGTCAAGCCTGTGCCGACACCTAGACATAGATCTAGAGTTGCTCAAGGCGTCAAAGAAGGATTTGCTCGCATTTTAGAAGCGGGTGCTGGTCAATTGGAAAAACGAACTAGTGGTACACCTACAACCAGTAAGAAAGGTAAAGCTCCTATATCAGCCAGCAAGACGCGCTCAGGAAAAACTTGGATACACTGGCCAGAATGAAAAAAAGAAAGCGCCGCCAGACAAGAAAACGACGTCGCAGACAGAGAGGACGCGGCTTTGACGTTCAAAAAGCTCTTGAAAAAACAGGCATTGAATTTCATTGGCCCGGATATCAATACATGGGACCTGGAACACATTTGAAAAAAAGATTAGCGCGTGGAGATCCTGGCATCAACCGTTTGGATCGCATTTCTAAACAACACGACATTGATTATTCTAAAGCCAAGAATCTCAGAGACATACACCGTGCAGATCGCAAGATGATCAAAAGCATTGAAAACTTGAAAAACAAGAAATTGACAGAACGTTTTGTAAAAACTCTGATGCGTGGCAAAGTTAAACTAGGTGTATAAGCAAGAAAAAATGTTGTAAAGTTAAAACATGTTTAATTAAATAAAAATTACAAAGTTATATTTCTTCGTCTGAACAATCATTTATTACATCAATGTAAGGTTCCTGGTGTCCTGAATGTCCACATCTTTTACAATACAAACACGGAAGTGAATTCATGTAATACAAGTCGTATTGATAACGGTGATCATAAAAAATTTGTTCTGGAACTACCCGAATATTGTAAATTCTAATATGTTTGTAATGATGATGATGTTTAAAACCTTCATCACAACATCTTCTACGTATGTGAATGGGCATACGACTGCAACCATATTCACGTCCGTGTTTGATATTGTACAAAACCTGAAAAAAGAAAAATGTTTGTACATTAGGACGGCTTCATCCGTCGCTCTTCATTTGAATAGTCTCTAAAGATGTACACATGTTCATGTTTAATAATGAACAAATACCCCTGAAAAAGAAAAAATGTTTATGCGTTAGGACGGCTTCATCCGTCGCTAATCTTCATCTGAACAGTCTTCAAAAATGTCAAAATAAGGCCATTGTCTACATTCGTAGTTCTTGTGAGGGTCCACGTAATAAAGTTGATCTTGTCCAACGTAGTCGCGATAAATGGTGTGTATATCATTAACATGCCCAATGCGAATGTGCTTATAATGGTGATGATGATGAAAAGGATGATTGACATTACGAGAAAAGCGATGAAGTATTGCAATGTCATCATGTGAGTCTTTATCAACATGAGGTGTATCTATACCCTTACAACAACGTCGCTCAATGTGATCAGGTAAATGCCAACACCCATAACAAGCAATATTAGTGAAATTCTGAATCACCTACGATGATAAAGAGTAGCAGTTGCATTCTTGTTCAATATACAGAGATTAACAAATATTCTATGAAGAGGAATTTCTCGTTGAAGGCTAACCATATCTATTAAGTGATAATAATGGACCCATTCTCTGCAATAAATTTAACAGAAAAAACACATCAGAAATGTCTGAATCTGTACCAATTTTTGTCTTCCTCATGAGGCATACGCCAACGCATGTATACTCCATCAAATGTACCGAGTGAAATGAATGTACGAACCCTATCATAAAGTGTTCGAAAAGAACCATCACAAGTCATGTAATAAAAGATATAGAAATGAATCATTGTACTACTTTCATAACCATAAGCAAGATTTCGACGATAAACATCAATGTCAGAGAACACATTTTCCAAATGAAGAGCAGCGCCAATACTCCAGCAATGAATCTAAAAAGAAAAATTTCAGTGTGTGAAACGTTGTTTTCCATTATGATGAAAATACAATCCATTGGCAGTCCACACAGACACCCACCACCGACTACTTTTCCCAAAGAAACAACCTTCACTTGTGAAGAAATACATGTGTTTTTCCTGCTTATACATCAAGGAGACAGGGTGCCAATGCTGATAATCCAACCTCACCAACTAAAAAAGACAGAAAAGCAAGAGTCAAAACTGTTCCACACATAGCGCCATTTGTTCATATCTCATATATGAAAGATCGTAAAGTATCATGTCCTCCAAATGATAATGACAATGACGACCAGCAATCTTGTAAGTTATGACACACTGCAAGAAAAAATTTATCTGCTCCATAAATCATCCATCATTTCAGAAGGTTCAATGGGACAATTTTCATATAAACGTTCAAATCTTAAAAATGAGAAACTGGATCGTCTCATGTTTCTTATATGAAAATGATGGCCACAATTATAACACATTGCACACTGCGAAAGAAACAAAGAATCTTAATTAAAAAAGGTCAAATATGTGAGGTAGTACAAAGTCATCAGGTAAATAATTAGGACAGACATGATAGAAATGTCTCATTTGCAAACTGTTTGGATTTCGTCTCACATCCATTAAATGCATATGTTCACCATGCGGAATCATGATGCGCTGAAAAAAAAGAAATCACTCTTCAAGTTCTTCGCCATTATCAAGTTGTTCGCCATCAACAACAAACACATGAATTCTCTTTTCAACAGTTTTGCAAAAAGAATAACTGTATCCTATAATGTTACGTAAAGCTGTGTCTGCTTCCAACACATGACGACGAACTTCTGGATGTTTCTCACATGGATCACCAACCAACTAAAGACAAAGAGAAAGAGAATTTATGAGATGTTTGCTCATCAAACATATGTTCAAATGATCTGCATAGTACAAACGAGTTGCTCTGTACGCAAAGAAACTACGTGTGCAAACACATCCCTCCATATACAAAATGAAAATGAAATGATAATAAGCGTCTCGTTTAATCCAACGCACATGGTGATGGCACCCAGGTTTCATGATTACCTGAAAATCATGCAAGAAAACGGGATTGTGTAAGAAGAATTTCAAAACTCCTCCAATTACCAAATTGATCAGAATAGCAACCAAATTGGTCAGAATAGCAATAATTATACAGGTGACGCACACGATGTGTTTTAATAACATCTTCTAAATGACGGTGACCTAACTGACGGCTGTAATCCGATCTCATAACTTTCACAAACTGCAACAAAAATCATACAGATGAAACAATAGGAAAAGGACAACCAATAAAATTGGGTATAAGAAAATGAAAAGAAGATTGTCTCAAACTCATTAAATGATTGTGATCACCATGAAGTGGTATGATATATCTTAATGGCCAAATCATTATCTAAAAAATGAAAAAGAATATTTAGACACGATAAGTCACTCTGGGACTGCCTTCAAAACTATAAGCACTGTATATTATGTACATGAAAGGCACTTCCCGCTGACAAAAGTGGTGATTGTAAACATATAGCATAGGTGGATAATTCTCCTCAATGTTGTAGCTTCCAGCATTACGTATATTGATAATATGGCGCTTCTTACATAGCTGAAAAAGTAGAATTCAATTTTGATAAATGCAATTGGCATAACGAATGTGCCATTCTCTATCAACAGCTATCATTTCTTTAAGATGAAAACAATCTGTAACTAATTCTTGACCCCAAAACAACACCTACAAAAAATGAAATAAACCTCAGCGAAATTTGTCATAATAAACAAAAACATCTCTTTCAAAACCTTCACCACAATGCCAATATGCCAACCAAACATGTATTCTACTGCTAAATGAAAAAGGTTTTCTTCTGTCTTTCAAATGATAACAAAGAGTAGTTGCACCAGCACGGACACATTCTCGCATTTTTTGCACACCACATACCTAAATGGTAACATTAAGAATAATTTTTTTATCAATTTTGCAATCAAACACGATGGCAGTTAAAAGACAAAAGAAAGTGCAATCCCGGTATCCTACAACATCCATCACATGATGGCACCTGGCATTTTTGTATATCTGTGAAAAAATCAATCACACATAAAACATTGCACGGTCAAGAAGAACATATGTAGAAAGCCAACGATACATGCAATAATAAGAATAATGCAAAGAAAGAGAATCTGTGTAACAATTCTGAATCAACACATTATAACCACTAGGGACTCTATACATAGTGACCAAATGACAACAATACTGAAATTCTGCATGCGGTAAATGTTTGATCACCTGAGAACAAAAAAATCAACCATTATACAACAACCAGCCGTCAAACTCATCTAACAATGTGGTGTATTTATGTAAATACCAGCCAGGAAAACAACAACAAACATATGTATACACTTTACTCCTAGATGTACGTGTCAAACTCTCGAAATGGTAGCAATCATCACCCAGGATGTTAAATATCTGAAACATATCGAACAAGTGTAAATGAGCCATCGCGACGTTTCATTACATGTAAACAATCATACAGAAAAGGCTCACAAGCTTCATATTCATACATCGCATTATCAAAGAATGTAAGATGTCGGTGTAGTTGATGGTGTGCAGGATTGCCCCATGAGCATCTTATTGGGCAGCCATGATCTTTGAAATGCCAACAGCTATCATTGTGCCATAGATTTCCAATCTAAAAAATCATTGTGCCATAAATTCATAATCTAAAAATCAAACAACTCACTTTAGCATTGAAAGACTCCACATATGATCTTTTTCATCCCATAGGCTGCACCAATCAACATAAATAGCATTGTCAACAACGCAATGAGAAAAAAGAAAATCCACATGTTTTCATCCAACCATTGGTTTGCAGCAAAAAACCGTTTTCTTATTCTAAGAAGTGATTTTATGACCTGAAAAACCAATATAAAAGAAACCATCACTCTCAATGTACATATGATGCATGTTTCTAAATGGAAGTCCTTCCGCTGGAGTATAACATACAACATGTCCACAATATTCATCTTCAATAAAATTACCAATCTAAAATAAAGACAATCACGATTATTCTAATAATGCCAAGAATGAAAAACTTGATTTCTTTCAAATTGCACCAATTTACCATCATCTCTAATACGATAATAAACACCATAATCATAAAGAAGACCACAATGACATGTAAAATGATGTCCATTATAGTTGCATGCTTTCAAACATATTAAATTATGTTGAGCAGAAGGTATGGCATTCATATGAACATGTATCACATGCATACACCAACCAGTCAAGGTGAAGATCCGCATCTAAAAAAGTCAAAACTTTCAGTCTGAATCATCAGAATCAAAACCATACACATAGAAAATTTCCAATTTGGTAAGAGGGTGATATTCAACGTAATTTATGTCCATCTCACAATTGTGCCAAACACAAAGCAAGTGATCTGGAAACCAACGAGACGCTTCTTGTTCTTCATGAGAAAAAACATCGCACAAATGTGAACATGTTCTGTTAGGCCTCACCTAAAACCAAAAATGACACATTTGCACTAATATTCATCATCTGAACTCAAAAGATGACCAAAATAGTATTCAAAAAAGACTCTGAATGTGTGTCCTGTGTGACACATGAACCACCATTGAAAACCTCTAAGACCATTACAAGAATTAATAATCTGTAATAAATGAACACATCCACGATATTCTTTATCTGTTTTCAGCTGAGGAAAAAGGAATAAAATAACTGAAACATGTGCTCATTCTTCTACAATCCAGCCATATTTTCACTCCTAATAATCCATTTGCCCGATGAATGGCTTTCATCCTTGCTTTCAAAGGATCAAGAATGTCTATGAGATGATAGCATTCATAAAAGATCGAAATCCTTTTCACCTGAAATAATCAAAATCAAACAAATACGTTTCATATTCTTCTTCAGAAATACAGTCTAATAGAATCAAGTAAACACTCCTTCGTAAAACGGTAATTTCGAGGAGATGATAACACTTCGAATTATACACACCAACCTACAAACAAACAAGAATTTTTCATAATAACCCAACACGCCGAGCAATGGACTGAAGTGAAAGAACATGGCAATGATAATATGAATATGAATATCCGGCAACCTTTCAAGAAAAATACTTTTCTTCAGAAAGGCAATCTAATACATGTAATTCTTCAAATAGTCAAATATGTGAAAAAAATAGCATCCACCAACCTACCGAATAATAATAATGACAACGATTCAAAAGCAGAGACAAATGACAGAATGACACATAGGATCTAAACATACCGTTCCATATCGTTGACATCTCGGTAATGTGTTTAATTCGTCATGAACTCTTTTAATTCCTCGTTTCCATGCGTCCCACCCATCAGCCCACAATTTATAATCGATGATGATCAATTTAACATGAACAGGTACATAATCCCAGTAAGACCATCCCAAACCCAATTCTTTCTTTACATGATCACGCTCATATTCAAGTCTACCCACTACAGTGAAAAAATATGCGACAGCATGATGATATATTCTACCAAGTTGCCGTCTCCATTTCACATTCATGATAACTTTGGTCCATGCGAACTGAGGATTACGTTCACATTCACGCGCTATAGAAGGTAGACACATCTAAAAACAAAAAACAAAAAATTAATTACCGTGTCATAGATTGGGCATCTTGGCTTCTTCAGTAATTCAACATGACTTTTTTTGATTTTGTTTTTCCACGCATCAAAAGCAGAATCTTCCCACTTTTGCACCCCACACATCTCAGAATGGCATTTGTTGACTTGATTTTGCCATTTAGCAAAATCATTAATCACCTGGTTGTCGGCAAGAAGATCATCACATTGCACGGCAACTTCCAGCAATCTCATCTTAAAACACAGGAAGTCTTCTCTTTTGGAATCATCATCATCATTCTCAATAGGTTTTATGCGTTTGACATCTTTGTCGTCGGCTTTCTCCACCACACGTTTAACTGTTTGCGGGAGAGATGTGCACATTAACATTTGAAAAACACCACATAAAAGTAAAAACCAAGTAAAGAAACATCAAAAACACAAATATTTATGAAGGGAAAGTATTTCAAACTTTTCAACATTTCAACACAACATGAAGAGAAGGCATTGCACGAGTGCAGAAACACAAACCCTCGCAGATTGCTTAAAGCAGATTGATCTGCATTTGCAACACCATGATTTTCGAAAATCATGCCTCATCATTACACCCAAGTTCACAAGATTTGTGAGACATCAAGAACACTAGAATGTACCTTGGGAGTAGGTACTGAATTGGCCGACACTATATTTCTCTTCTTTCAATCAATTATTGAATCATTTAGTCTACATTGATGGTACTGTTCGTAGCAGTAACATTATCATCATTCAAACTCGACCTAGAGTTTATGTTGGCAGCACAGTTCAAATAACCAGTTGTGTCGGGACATGTGAGATTCTCAAGATTAATCGGATACTGTAAGAGCACATTTTTATTCTTGCGATTACTTTGGCATTATCAGAAGCCTTGAAGCAAACACCTTTCGTATTCTGTAGAGAATACCAGCAGAAAAATGAACAAACTTGTATCCGCCATCTCGCATGCCGACTAATCAACGAGTATTTTCTTGCCGTATTAATTTCCAATCAGAAACTCAGTCCTGAAGTTATTGATCTCACAGATTTGGATTGGAGCCCTTCGTTGGTGTGAACCTTCAAAGAACTTTATTGCAGATCTCAAAAAAGATGTTTGCAATAGAATTCTTTGTAGGTTCACTCCGACAAGGGACTCTAGTCCAAAGTCTGTGAGGCCAATAACTTCAGGAAAAAATTTCTGAAACATCAGAAATGAACACGACAACAAAACACTCGTTGACTGATCGCCACACGGGATGACTGATGCAAGTCTGTTTATTTTTCACCAGTAAACTCTGCAGAACAAGAAGAGACATTTGCTTCAAGGCTTTCAAATAATGATACAACAATCACAAGAATAGAAACATGCTCTGGCAGTACCTGATTTAATCTCAAGAAAAATCACATGTCCCAACACAAATGATCACTCAACTACGCTATCAACATAAACTCTAGGTCCAGTTGGAATGATGATAATGTTATTTGCTAAGAACAGTACTAGCATTATACAAAAAACAATTTAATATTTGAAATTACAAAAAAGAGACAGTTGTCGACAATTTCAATACCCCTTCCCAAGTTACGTTCCGATGTTTTTGACCCTCACAAATTTTGCAAACTCAAGTTTAATAATAAAACACAATTTCAAAAAATCATGGTGTTGCAAGCACAGAACAATCCACCGTAAACAATCTGGGAAGGTTTATGATTCTGTTCTAGTTCAATGTCTCTCCTTCGTGTTGTTTTCAAATATTAAAAAAAGTTTTGAAAACACTTTCTCCTCATAAACATTCGTATTTTTAAAAATGTTCCTTGACTTGATTATCAAATTTAAAAAGTGTCTTAACATTTCTTACTATGCACAAAACTCCCACAAACCTGAATCCTTTGAATCCATTGATGCCATTCTTTTTCCAACACAGCTGTTCGACTCTGAGCGTTCGCAAAAAGATGGCGAAAAATCACTAACGCTGACATTTATACAAAAATGGTGAACCAATCAACGAAAGACAGCTCAATTCATGTTCACCAATCAGAAATTTTCATGAACGCACACCCCCAACACACCTCTTGACAATACACACACCTACCCCCTCTGGGGGTTTTAGCTTCCGGGGGGATACCCCCCCACCCCTCCAAAGAGCCTGGAACCTAGCTCGGACATATACATCACGTGACACCATTCCATATTTGGTGTGATGCATTGAACACATAAAAGAAACAGAGGGTTTGGTTCGGGCGCATTTGGCATTTTTGCGTGTTACCAGACGATTCGTGCGATACCTTTTTCTACAATTTTTATCAGGTATGGACAATGACGATGATTTTTTTGCAGATATGGCTAAGGCTTTAGAGGATGACATTGAGGGCGATGCTTTATGTAATCAAGCTTATGATGAATTTTTAGCGCAGCACGAAAGTAATTTAATTTGTCATGAGGTTATTGATCTTTCAGACAGCTCAGACGATGATGAACAGATAGGTAGAGGAGCGACACGTTATTTTGATATACACTTAGAACCTTTGGTAGAAAGATATTCGAAAACTTTTACTGTACATGAACGAGTCTTTTCAATGTCTTTAAGGCAATTAAGAGACATACCAACAAGCACTTCTCTGTATCTAGTTTTAGTCTCCACTTTACAAGATGCTTTTGACAAACTGCTAGAACGTCAAGACATTGCAGATCGTGATACTGTTTATTTTAGTTTGGGGTCTGATCGTCTCAATGGTGCTTGGGATGGGTGGGGTTTAAAAGCGGGCGAGTGGCGAAATCAAACGGATCGTGTTCAACGTATGTTTGAAAATTTAGCCAAACTCTTAACTTCAAATGAAAAATTTCGAGTGAATGACACTTTCACTTTGGCTTTAGTACACGTCAAAGCTCCTTCAACAGGTGGAGGACACGGTCAAAAATACGTCCCAGGCAGACAATCACACACACAACTTATTCAATTCAAACGATGTATCACACAAATTCCGCGCCTTGATGATAATCTGTGTTGCGCCCGTGCTTTAATTTACGCTATTAAAAAATCAGAAAATCCCAGAGTTTATGGTAACATGAAAAGAAGAAACCAAAACAAAAAATGGGAAGCTGATGCCTTACAATTGCATTTCCGTGCACGTGTTCCTGCTGGTTCTCCTTGTGGGCCAAATGAATTAGACATGTTTGCTAGGGCGTTGCCTGATCATACCATCATTGTAGTAGATGCCGAACGATGTTATGAGCGCTTCAAATATGGCAATGGTCCTGAAATTTTAGCTCTTTTGTACAACAATTCGCATTATGATTTAATCACTAGTCTCCCTGCATTTTTTGATCAACATTTTTTTTGTGGTCTCTGCCTCACACCATTTCAAACTGAAGGTTGTCATGCCTGTCCAAACAACAAAGATTTTTGTTCTTCATGTCGTACAAACAAATGCATTGATTTTCTCAATCATCGCAAACACAACACACAAACCATAAATTGTCCTGATTGTAATCGCTACTTTTATGGAAACTTGTGTTTACATCGACACAAAACGAGAAACATTTCCAACAAACAGACTGACGATCCCAAAAAAACTGTCTGTGAAATAGTTAGAAAATGCCCAGAATGTTTCAAATTACTCAATTTGAGACATATATCTGATCAGCGACACAAATGCGATGAATTTGTTTGTCCTTCATGCATTTCATATCAAAAAGTAGACGAACATCAATGCTACATTCAAACAGGCTCTCAACTGATTGAAAATCATCGAATGCCCGACGAGAAAGATTGCGCCATAATCTTTTTTGACATTGAATCCATGCAAGTAGGTGGGAAACACACCCCCAACTTACTCGTTGCCATGACTGAATCCAGTAATGACCCTAAAATTTTTAGAGGTGAACAATGCTGTTTAAGATTCGTAGAATGGTTAGATTCCATTGCAGTAGAAGTAGAAGAAGAGGAAGAAGAGGAAGAAGGAAAAAAAAGGCAGGAAAAAATAAGTCTAACTTGCATTGCTCACAATTTCAAAGGATATGACAGTTATCCCATCATTGACGCATACATTTCACAAAGACGTCAAATAGAACAAGTTAGGGTTGGGGGTAAATGTTTACAGCTTAAAGTAGACCGTATACGCTTCATTGATTCTATGTCTTTTTTCCCCATGGCTTTGGCTGACTTTCCAAAGACTTTTGGTATTCGTGAACTCAAAAAAGGGTTTTTTCCACACTTTTTCAACACCCCAGCAAACCAACAATATGTAGGAGCTTTACCCCCCAAAGACACTTATGGTCCTCACACCATGAAGTTGAAAAAAAGACGTGAGTTTGATCAATGGCATGATCAATTGAGCACCCAAACACCTCCTTACATCTTTGATTTTGCCAAAGAACTCAAAGACTATTGCATCTCAGATGTTGCACTATTAAAGGCGGGTTGTCTAAATTTTCGCGAAGAATTTCGCACCATGACTCATTTTGATCCTTTTATTAAAATCACCATTGCATCTGCCTGCATTTGGGATTTAAGGCGCAACCGTTTAGAACCCAACACCATAGCCTCAGAACCCTTGCATGGTTGGAGGCGTAAAACTAATCATTCCGTTGCCTCCATGGAATGGTTGTCTTGGATAGAATTTCATGACAACATCAGGCTGCAACATGCTCACAATGACGGAGAATACAAAATTCCCAATACCAAATTCACGGTCGACGGCTTTCATGCAGCAAGTCGCACCATTTATGAATTTCATGTTTGCTTTTGGCATGGTTGTCCCACTTGTTTTCCCCAACGTGTTGAGACTCACAAACGTCTTTTAAACAGATCCATGAGCTCTGTTTATGAAACCACCTGTCATCGAATCAACATACTAAAATCAAAGGGTTACACCGTCATGGAGAAATGGGAATGTGAATGGGAAAGACAAAAAAAAGAACAACCTATCATTCAACATTTTTTAAAAGACCTAAATTTACAACCACCTCTTAACCCCAGAGATGCTTTTTTTGGGGGGCGAACTAATGCTGTGCGTCTGTATGCCAAAGCCGAACCCAACAAACCCATTGCTTATTATGACTACACTAGTCTTTACCCTTTTGTTAACAAAACATCCGAGTATCCCGTGGGACATCCCATTTTCATTCACAACCCCGGCACAACTGACCTCAGTCATTATTTCGGGTTGGCATCTTGCACCATTTTAC
>JAOBAY020051852.1:0-13300 GCA_025331085.2 Zoanthus sociatus
CTCAAGTTTTGTTTCCGTTGTGGTCCAATGTCTCACTTGCCCTTACATTTTAGATGGACTTAAACAATGTACTTTCTTTTCTACAAGTGAAACACGTTCAATTAAGTTTCATCTTAATTGCGATACTAATAACCTTTGTATATGATTTAATGTAATCGTTGCCATCTACAATATAAAATTATTGGAGAACCTAGACGCTCCCTCAATTAAAAACCGATTTAATGAGAGTCGACGGACAGTAGATAACCCTAATAATAAATCTTCCCCTGCCACCTCTGCTAAACATTTTTATTGCTAACTCCTAATCATTCTTCTAATGATATTCAACTAATCCCCATTGAAAAAATTGATGTTAATTGAATTGAGCAAAAAATGAACTACAGAGAAGACTTCTTTTGGCGAACAATTATAGAAACTCAAAAGCAAATTGAATTTTGTTTTATTAATTTATAAGCCACTGATTTAACTGTGCGTCAGCATGACGATTCATATAAAGACCAATAGGCCACTTTTATTAGATCATGAATTTTTGAATATATAAAATATGCTTCAACGCATGATCTGTACACAAATAAATTGAATTTGCAATTATGCATGCGCACGGAGCATGAGGAAATAACCCTCTTGAACAACTAAAGACCCAAAATGTTTTGTTTAAGGACTTGTAATGTTCTGATTGCCTTAGAATTAAAACTATAGAATAAAATGAATGACAAAATAGACTTGCTTCAAAGGCTTGGTTTTTTTAATTTCTCTCTCTGTGTGTCAAAAGCACATGGTTTTCTAAATATGGGCATTAGGATGACGTCACTATATTACAGGTCTGTTTGCTATATTTGTGGATTTATGCTTCATAACGGTCAATTCAATCATGCATTTTGGTGATGAAAATAAAACGTATTTTTAATGCTTTATTAATAAGAAGAAAATGTGTAATTCTTTTGCTACGCTACTGACCTAATAGTTATATAAATTCGCGTTCAGGTTTTTGCGCGCGCTCAACTTTATCATGAAAATTACTGCGTCACAAAGCCTTCAAAAAAAAGGTGAAAAGTTTGTCAAGACTTTTTTACTGCAGATTTTCTTTTGTCGATTGTTTCAGAGATTATTGTCTAGAAATTACGTTCAGAACAGTTGAAGCATTTCTACATTGAAGAGATGGCCAGTGCCTATAGAAAGTCTACGTCCTTAACAGATGTAGCAAAATTGAACCGAAATTTGAAAGATTTTGGTTCTGTAAAGGATATGAACAAGGTTGAGCAACGCAAGACTTCCTGCGATTTGTCGGATTGTGTTGGTCCAGCAAACACACCTTGTCCGAAGCTGAAGGAGCCTCTTGGATCCCAGCCAAGAGCCTCGTTGCTCAAACCCTCTTGGAGCTGTTCGCAGCTTCGACAAGGCCGTAACACACTGCCTCCAAAGAAAGCATCGTCCGTAACGGTATCAAAGTCGGATGATGTCTTATCCAAAAAAAGAACGTCGTACAAGAAAAGCAATCTTCCTAGTGGGAACCAGTTTGCCTATGGAAATAAAAATAACCCTGCTGGAAGATCCGAAGGGAGCAATTCGCGTATTCCTCTCCCTATCAGAACCGTAAGAACAAGCAAATCAGAAAATGACCTGAAGCAAGCTAAACAAGAAAAACCAGTTGTAAAGCGCCATTTCAGTTCACCGACTCTTGGTGGAAAAGTTATGGCATCCAAAATTCCAGTGAAAATCCAGAAGGTAAGTGAAGAAAGAAAAAAAACGGAGATAGCCTTTTTTATATTCTTTTTTTATCAATCAAAGTTTTAAATTCAGTAATAAAAATAAAAAAAAACTAAACCAATTGCCGCACATACTGGATCAACTTTAGTTAAACTACTCATGTCTCAGAATTCTAATTTCCGATTCTTTTTCGTTTTGAACTCTCTATTTCACGCAAAAAATTTATTAAAGTATTATGGGGAACTGAAAATGATGAGATTGTTGTTTATGCCGAGATAACGAAAAACCTTTTCAGTAACACGGTGAGTGACACGACGATAGGGGCCCAACGATAGAGTACTTAGATCAAGAAGCGAAATTGGTGCATGTAGTACAGACTTGTTGCATCCGTTGTTTTATGTAATTATCTTTGACTCTTAGCAGTAGTGGATCATATTTTTAAATGATTGCCAAGTCTTTGCCTTATATAATGCTTTGATTAATTAACTTTTACCATACAGTTTAAAAATGCCTTGAAAACATGGTTTGATTTTATCGAACGTAATAAAAAATAATCAGTATTTTTTTCCTGATTAGAATTGTTTGTTTTCATAATAAATGAAAATCGACAATCAGATAAGAGCAATCTTGTCTATCATTGCTTTAGCCTCAAAAACAAATTTTAAAAATCCCGATTTCTCAGAGGGCATGAGGGCAGCGAGTGGTTTGATTTTTTGCTTTTCAGAGGATTAATCACTGATTATATGAGTCATTTTGGTTTAGCTCACGGAGCAGATCGACAAAATGCCACATTTTCTAGATTTTTAATAAATTAATGTAGTGTTAAATTGTTTAGAAATGTGGGCTATAATAGGACACTGAGTGTTATTTTTAGTATAATTTGAGAAAACTGTACCGTCATGCATTTTTAAAACAGGGTAGATTTTTGTGGTTATAGTATTATCGTGTTGCAATGATCATTTTCAACGTTTCAATAAAGCTTTAACTATTCATTTGGTGATTGACTATTTTTCCTAGAAAAAATTTAGCATATACTATACTGAGGAGAATTTACTTTTTCAACTATATGAGAGATCTCTAAACAAACATACTAGACAGTATATATTTGACTATCTTTGCCTTTGCCAAATAGCATAGCAAGACTTCTTACGACTTGTCGGATTGTGTTGGTCCAGCAAATGCACCTTGTCCGAATCCGGAGGAACCTCTTGGATCTCAAACAAGAACCTCGTTGCTGAAACCCTCTTGGAGTTGCTCGCAGCCTCGACAAGGCCGTAATACACAGCCTCCAAAGAAAGCATCGTCCGTAACGGTATCAAAATCGGATGATGTATTATCCAGCAAGAGAACGTCGTGCAAGAAAAGTGATTTTCCTAGTGGGAACCAGTTTGCCAATGGAAATAAAAATAAACCTGCTGCAAGATCTGAAGGGAGCAATTCGCGTATTCCTCTGCTTATCAGAACCGTAAGAGCAAGCAAATCAGAAAATGACATGAAGCAAGCTAAACAAGAAAAACCAGTTGTGAAGCGACATTTCAGTTCACCCACCCTCGGTGGGGAAGTTATGCCATCCAAAATTCCAGTAAGAATCCAAAAGGTGAGTGAAAAAAGAAAAAAACGGAGATGGCGTTTTTAAAATGTTTTTTATCAATCAAATTTTTAAATTCAGTAATAGAACTAAAAACTAAACCAGTTGCACACACTGGATCAATTTATTTGAAACTCCTCATGTCTCAGTACTTTAATTTCCGATTATTTTTAGTTTAATTATTCTGTTTTATTTTTTTAGTTATTAGTAATTTTACTCTATTTCAAGCAAAAAATCGATTAAAGTATTAATTATAGAATATAGTTTTTTTGCATATATCATTCACCAGTTTTGTTACTTGGAATAATTTTTTGACTCAAAAAAATAAATACACGCTTTTTTATAAGAACCAGTAAATTTTTCCGAGGCTCATTTTCTTAGATTTTTTGGCTGCTTCAGTCTCAAATTGTTCTTAATTTGTTCTTATCTAATTTGTGATCGATTAAATTTTTTTTCCGCATTCTTGAATCTTGTACAGTATTGTTGAAATTAACTTACATGTGCACCAGTTGAAACTGAAGGGTATTGCTCTTGTTAGTAGCGAAGTTGAGCTATCTATCTTTCCAAGTTCCTCTAAATTTTAGAAAAAATGCCTTCAGTTTGGCATTTGAGAATCTGTTAATGTTATTTTGCTTTATATAAAACTAGAATTACCATTTACTGAGGTAAATTTACCTCTGCATTAGACATATTACCTTGTAATGATAGAGTTTCCTTGATAAGAATGTAAATTTACAAGAACTTTAAACTTGAATTCAAAGAGATGATACTACGAGGTTAATTTTTTTCAGTTCAGTGGTAATTTTCAATTCTCAGATTTGGTATAATCAAAGCGCAAAATTTAAGTTCATTTCTTCCGTACAAATGGCAGACAGCTTTTTTACAACTCCTGAATTTATCATTTTGCTTTTGAATAAACAAAACTGAAGATTTTCATAACCGTTTGTGACAGCCGGGTTAATTTCCTCTGAGCCAATCAGAATGCCCGTACTATTTTGTAAATCTTTTATTTGTATTGGGATCATTATCTTCTGTTTTAAAGTATTTTAACGTTTCTTTTTCTTTTGACGGTATAGGAGACCGTATATACTGAAATGTTTTAACTGATTTTTATCACTAAACGGCGCCTTTATTTATTTATTTATTTATTTATTTATTTATTTATTTATTTTTTGCAAAAAAACAAGAAAGATCTATTTCATTGAAATAATTTCATTAATCTTTCTAAATTTGTTTCAAATAGGGAAGCAAAAAGGACTCGACTGGGAAAACAAACTGTGGAGTCATGGCAAAACCTGCAAGTCCAACGAGTAATGGAAAGTTTCAAGGCAGGTTGAGTGTCAGAGAGAGACGACCTGTTGTAAGAGAAAAACAGGACATTCTTAACAGTTCTACCAACTCGAATCCGACGGAAAAGTTGGTTGAAGCTATTCAGCCAGATGGTGTCTGTGAGTCCTCGATACTGATTGTCAGCTGTGAAACAGACAGTGGAGATGAGATCGTGGAGAAGAAAAATTCGAGGAACGAACCGCCTCTAAGCAAAGACAAATTTCACCTCACAGAGGACTTACCTAATAAGGATGGTGCGGGAAGATCCTGCCAGCCGTCTTCATTGATACCAGTTGGTTTTGAGAAGGACAGTAGCTTAAACTCTAAAGTAGATACAGAAGGAGAAAAAGACTCCAATGAGGAATTTATGGAATTTGAAGAGAAGTTACTTGGGCCAACCTTACCAGGATCATTTGAGTCGTTTTGTCCAGCGCTTAGTTATCACCAGTCGTCGATACTATTGCTTGTCTGTGAAACAGAGTTAAGTTCAGAGAGCGGAGCGGAATCAGATGTAAAATTCAATTCAGTCGACAAATTACCAGAAGGAATGGACGCTAAGTCATCTACAGATGAATTGAAAGTATTTACAAGCAGCGACCAAACGCCCAAAATTGAGAGGGATAGTGGTATTGTGTTGTCAAGAGCAACGACGGTTAGTAACCAATCATCGCTGTTGGTAATATCACATGATACAGACTGCAGCACAGATCAGCTCCAGCAGAAGAGTGACAATAACGTCAAATCACAGGAGGAATGGAAGGAGAAGGATTGTCTCCAGGCTACATCATCATCAGATGATAAATGGAAGAATGAAAGGTTTTCGCAGAAACTGGACACCATAGAGGTTTGTACTATTTTACTGCATTTGTCAAGAAAACTACGATATTAACATTAGGCGCGTAACTAAATATTTATGTTTACAGTGTGAGTGTCAAATTACATTGCTATATAGCCAGTGTGTTATCGTCTCGAATGTGCGGTTTCATTGGCTAAATCGAGGTCACTTGGATCAACTCAATCAAATGTTCCCTGGCTGGTTAACATCTCAAAATTTAAAACTGGTTTATTTTGTTTATGCCATATAACAAAATGTTTTACTTGAAAATTGTGTTCTGTATTGCTTAAATGGATACAAAATTGAGTGCTTTCGTGGGGAAGATATAAACCCTAATTTATTGCTTTTAAAATTGTGGGGTCTGTAGTTTTTGCTCGTTAGGCTACGCATGGCTGTAACTAGTGTAAACATTTCGTTAATAAAAAGCTATGAGAATGTTTATCTGTACATCGAAGAAAACTTCTTCTTTAAGACTTACTAAAAACTCTCCACAGATGAATTATAAATCATCAACTCACACTGACAAGGACTCCGATGACAACCATGGAACAGATGACGGTAGCCTCTCATTGCAAAGTTCTGATACAACACAAAATGGAGTGTCTGTAACCAACGGAAAAAAGTATTCGCTTGTTGACGAGGAATTCATACGAATGACCCAGCTACTTAATACCACAGTTCCACCACCGCTGAACTTGATGAAGGAGATTGGGATACAGAAGGAGAAAAGGCGCCGACGCAAACGAACACACCAGCAACCAGCCCCCACGGCACGTGTTGGTGTTTTATCGCAGCACACTGCTGACCGATGGTTATCGCATTCTCTTATAAGCAGCTCCGATGAAGAGAACGACGAGATGCGACACGGTGAAGGAACTAATGAATATATTGGAGAGCTGGGAAACTTCGAAAAGGTAAGTTGAGTGATTTTTTACGAGTGTTTTTAAAATATATGGGCGGACGTGGTTGACGCAGTTGGTAAGATCTCTGCTTTCCAACCACAAGGTCCCCAGTTCGATCCCGGCAGTTTGCCGAGATTCGAATATTTGTGCGACCTTCTTTTCCACCTAAGCCAACTCAGCTTTCCATCCTTCCCGGGTAGGTAACTGAGTACCAGCGTTTGCTGAGAGCTAACCTGCGATGGATTAGTGTCCCATCCAGGGGGAGTCAACGACTCTCATCCGCTTAGCACTACAAAAACTGGAGATAAGCGCCGGCTCCATGGCCATGGCCATGGGCCAATAGGCTCGTAAAGGAAAATATTTCGGTCAAAGGTAAAAAGTTGAAATTTAAATGCTCAGTGTAATATGGATCGCTTGGTCGAATATTCTAAATCTAAAGAATGTTCTAAAACAAAACATGTTATAAATATATAGCTAAATTGATTTTAAGAATGTTCTATGTATGTTAGAACTCATGTTAGAACTTAGAATCTTTCCTTATCCTTTTCTAAACTGTCTAAAACGCTCATGGCAGTACATCTCAAAACATTTCAGTCATCCAGGTGCGGTTGGCAATTCCTTTTTGTTGAAATTATATTTTCAGATATTGTGAATTTCAATTTTTTTCTTTGACCAATATATTTTTATTGTTTGTATCAATACTGCAAGGCGCTCTCCAAATATGGTTTTGAAAGTGATTGACGTATGAGCCACTTTCAACGTATCACTGAACAACGGGGGTTACACTTTGTTATAAGAACATCTGATTTGTGGGGTCAAACCTGATTATTCTTAAATATTTAGAGTATTTCAGCTTTAGATGTTCTTACAGTAAAATGTCTACTAATATATTTGTATATGTAGCGACAGCATGTTTATTTTTTTCAAGTTTAAAATCATTTTTCCCTGTTTGTCATACAGACACTCTAGGTCTAAATTTTTACATTTTATGAACACGTTTATTCAAATTTTACAAGCAAAATTTCTAAGTTAGCTTCCCTAGCAACTTGTACAGGCAAACATTACCAACAATTGTTGTTTTTCATGATTTTGTTTTAAATTATGATCTTTTCTTAGTTCAGAGTTTGCTCTGTTATGTGTTAACTTAAAACTTTGATATTTTCATCCTTACGGACGTTTTTTAACGAAAGATTTTCGTACAGTTAATCATTTGATTTGATTTCTTTTTAGTTCCGAACAGCAAACAAGGCTTGAAAAAGTGCGGGACATGCTTACCAGTGTAGGTGTGTCGGTGCTGTCTGGGGCTTGCACCACTTTAGGTGCGTCCGTTTTTATGTTGGCAGCCAAGATCGTGTTCTTTTTCCAGTTTGGCCTGTTCATGTTCTGCACCATAGGGCTCTCAATAGTGTATGCCTTGGTTGTGTTTACGACTCTACTGGCTTTGATGGGACCTGAAGGTAAAAGGGGATCACTATTGCCTCTATTCGCAGCCATAAAAGGCATCTTCCACAAGAAAGGAGAGAATGAAGTTATGTGTGAGGCATGTAATGGGCGAGGTTACAGAGTTCCTGAGCTATCCAGTACTGCAAGAATAAACACTGCCGTAGAGGGTGATACTGTTCCATCGCAACAATCTCGGCTTAGGAAACCAAGAGCTGCCAACATTGACCCAAGTATTGGCCCACATTCACCTACAATAAGAACTTACAAGAAATTTGCACCCATAGTAACGTACACCTCGCCAGTTTGATTACATATTTTAAAAACAATCTAAACCGAATATATGTTAAATAAATAATAAAATAAATAATTCTGTTATTAGGAGCAATAACTTTATAATACACCTTGTCAGCACTATATTTTAGCATGTTTTAGCTAATTCCCTTATGTTTATGAAATTTCCATTTTGTAATTCACAAGGCCGTTTTGTTGTTCGTGAATACGCATTGACCTTTATATATTCAACTTATTGACTATTAAATTAAATTTTATTATACTATTAAATTAATTTTTATTATAATTTATTGACTATTAAATCAAATATTATATATTTAATTTATACACTATATCTTTATATTTAATTTATGGTGTATATTTAATTTATTGTTTTGAGTTCAGTTATATATAATTTAATGCCTTTGAAATTTTACAATCAACAAAATATTTACAACACTCAGGGTATAAAAAAGTTAATGCTTTTCAATTCTTCCCCGTTTTTAAGTGACTGACTATTATTTCAGTAAGGGAATAAAACCAGTTTTCAGTTAGTAAACCATTGACTGGTGCAAACCCGGGATACTGCAAAAAGATTTTTCTTGTCCCTTTCTCGCTCACAACTTCAAGGAAAACCTGCTTGCAAGATAATCTAGCCCATAATATTATTTTATAACTTGGACGGTTTCACTTTTTGTAAAGTTTTTTGTCATGGTTTTTGTCAACCATAACTCTTATGAGAAAAATGCTTAAGTTAGCAGAAATAAATTATTATGAAAAATATAAGTTTTTTTAAAGAATCCTAGGAGTACAATTTTTTCTCATATTATCCAAAATATTTTTAGAGCAATATTTTTGCATCCCAGAATACATTTTTTAACTTTCACTAGCAGTTTAATCATTTTTCAACTTATTGCCAGGAAAATTGTATTAAACAGATAGAATGAGATTTTTAATTACAAGATCGAAAACGAACGAGTGAGCAGAAAATGTACATGAATGTCTATAGCACAATATTTGGTATTGCTTGTTGTTTTAGGTGTTTTTTCTCAAATTCTTTACTACATTTGAATATATTATTTTCCAAAACAATAAGCAAGCCATGAGACCGAGTTTAATATTTTAAAAAAAGGTGGAAAGCAAGCGAAGTATATGTAGTACAAAATAATATCAACAATGTGATTGGTTGAATAAGGTTTTGGTACTGCCAGAAGCAGTTCTGCTTTCAAACTCCTTTCAGTTTGATCACAAGCACGTCCGTCCACCTAATAACTAAAGTTGGGTATTTGTACGTTTAAAATGTAGTTAAAATAAATTACAAAATGGAGCTTTTAAGAAAAGGTAGTATTGTAAAAAATTATATTTTGTATTTATAAATATATTTTGTTTTTAATTACTGTGAGTTTACTATCTAGATATAATATAATATAATGAAGAATTTTGGCTCTATTTGTAACTACTAGTATTGGTTTTATTATTATTATTATTATTATTATTATTGTTATTATTATTATTTTATTACTATTATTACTATTTAGTTATTGCTGTTATCAAATTACGCAAGATAGATTGCTTATTTTGTTGCATTGATTTAACTTGTAGTAACAGGGTCATCAAGCATAACAAGTCGTTTGGGTCGATATTTTTTTTTTACTTCCACAGTTATTTGTAATTTTCAAAACAATCCCAATGTTTTTTGTTATCATTATTACTTTGTTAACGTTAGTTTGTTTTTACTTTGTTTACTTATTGTTTTAAAGTTTCTTCAATAAAAATTATTTATAAGATGATGTCAGTATGGTATTCAGAAAGAATAGTAATCGTTCTTGTGTTTACACACTTTGTACTCGAGAAATAATAAAAATGGTAATTAATATCTTAAAAGATTTTGTTACCTTGTGTATTAAAATGAAAAGTGGTCCATTTAAGATTCGAGCAGAAAATTAGTACCTAGAAAAATAAACGTGTAACAGTAGAAAGCACATATCACCCTAACTAAGCTCCATGGTTTGGCCAGAATCTACGTACACATGCATGCGCACACCACGGCTTCACCTGTGGACAGCTGTTTCGTTCCAATCTCGTCCCCAAAGCCCACGTTTCTTCTGGCCAGCGCCAAGGATAATCCATTAGCCTCGTTATCATGCTAAACCCATACATTTTCTTTCAAACATTTCGCAAAAATATTTGACTTAAAATGTTAACTTCTTCGCCAATTTTTGGCCAATAACATCGAAACTTTGCATTGTTACTATTTTTGGTTTGACAAATTTGATGATGCATTTCGTTTTTTGAAAACCGGAAAATTTATTAATGTCACGCTTGCGTGAAAAAGGTCTATTTCCACTGTAATGACTCTCAGGAGATGTTTATTTGACCGTGTCTGAATTGAAATGAGCTACAGTCACATTTTTACCCATGAACCTTTGGGGCTCGTGACGCACACCGCCAGGGCCAAGATTAGTTGCTTTCTGTGTAAACTGGCAGCTGCTTTTAGATCAAAGTGTCCCGGATGAACATTATGCATTTGTATTCAGAAGGAAGGCATGGCTTGACGATACGATGGCGGCAGAGTTTTAAAATTTTGACAAAAGGTAAGATGTTTTAAATTTCGCTTGACTTTAGTTAAGGCAGCAGTCTCTTATACAAAAAAAAACTCATATAAAACTGTTGGAAACGGTTGAAGTGACTGTTTCATTGACTTCTACTCACACAAAAGCAGAGCTTGAGCCGGTTACAAGGAAAACAGATAAGTCGTTTAGCTTTATTTCTTTCTCGTGTATCGCTCCCGTAAAACCAGACAATAACAACTTTAACTGCCGTGCCAATTATTTTTACAAAGACTAGAAGGGGACACAGCTTTTTAGAATGAGATTCCGTAAAACCCACGCCTGACCTGAGACTTAAGCTATAGTTGATCTACTGATTCGAGATATATGGATTGACCATTTGATATAGAAGGATAATCAATTTTCTTTGAGCTTTCAAAAACAAAATGTTAATTTAAGCGGAAACACGGGTGCCAGTGAATGACACAAACAGAAAATATACAACGGAAAATTAATTATGTTTTTAAAAATTTTAAATGTAATGATGAATTGGAAACTTTACTCCAAAATGAAAAGAAAATGAAAGCTAGTTACGAAAGTTAGCATTTTTGTATACTGGGTCTGTTTAAGTTACTGATTGAGTAGGATTTACTATCAGAATTTTTTTTGAAAACTCTTACTGAATTTTTCATAAGTTGAAAAATTGAAAGTTGCAGCTGAAATTTAAACTCAAACGCTAGCTGTAGAAAAACACATTCTGTTTCACCTTTAAGAGGTAAATTAGTTTTAAAACCTCGGACTTAATCGGTGGCTTGTCGAAGGTTCAACTGCTAAGCAATATCGCTAAAATTAAGAATGAGTCTATTTTTTGCCGTATTTTTAAAGTCCTCCCTGTTTTTTTGAAAACATTTCTTATTCATTCATTATAACAAATTGGTTTTAAAAAGTGAATAATTTGTACCCGAGATTAAAGTTTCTTAAAACATTTTTTTGTAACGTGATAACGAAAAACAACGAATTGAGTCGGCAAAGCAACAGCTGTATTCTAGCTTTTACTTGGAGATAATATTACTTCATCGAAAACCCAATGAAAACAATTGCTAGTTTTGCCTTTTTTGGTTTGATGCTAAATTATGTACGTATATTAGTTGTGTATTCTAAAATTCCTGTAAAAAGATAAAATTAGCGAATCATAAAAACAGTCCCAAGTCGAACTTATTATAAATTTATGTCACCCGCTCATTGTAGCAAAATAAATTTGAAATGTTAAAAGTAAAACAGGAAAATGGAGTTTCCTGAAACACGTTTTTTAATTAATATGATAATAACGAAATAGATTTGCAAAGCAACAGCTGTCTTCCATTGAGATAATATTACTTCATCGCAAACACATAGGCAAGATGGCTATTGTAACTTTTTCTTATTCGTTGCTATATATTGCATTCAAGTTATGGATTTTAAACCTTTTCTATATCAAAGGGCATCGCTGATGCGTGGAAAAACAATGACAAGTCGGTTAATTTTGTTTCCGGTGTTTATAAGAGATAAGAGATGCTGCTGCATTCTTTTACAGTTCGTTCAGGATTTAGGCTCCAGTTTTTTTTTAGTTACGTATACCAACAAGTAACTCCTGATGGAAAAGGGTTATCATACATTATACTAACAACAAGCACATGAAACATCAAAAATCAATTAAAATTATTTGTAGTCAAATCGCGTTTGGTCTCAATACGAATACGTTCCCAGGTCCCTCTAAAGTGACTGGAATATAGTATACAAAAGTTTATATTGTTGCATATAGCTATGGCCATGGAAACGGAACTATTTCCAATTAATATGGTTATATAATCAAAAGTCTTCGGGGTAATGAGCGTAACATAATGCTGTTGATATATTTTAACTAATGAAGCTGTGCCATTAGCACAAGAATGGAAAAAAGCAACTGTCTAAGGATCAGTATATCGGGAAGACTAAATTTGACTAGATGAAATACACGCTTTTTTTATAAGAACAACTTTATAAGAACAATGAGGCTCAGATTGGCCGAAAATTAAAACCAATTTGAGAACAAGCTAAAGCTGAGGCTGAAAAAAAGTGAAAATATTTCTAGTTCAAACTTTACTGAATCTTGTAATTTACGTTCGCAATGTGGACAGTAAAAACACAGAAGCACCGTTTCACATTTTTTATTATATCTACTATTATCCCAAATGATACACGTGTTCATGTAATACTAAAAGTTCCTCAGACGATCAGCACTGTTTTTCAATGCCTTGGTCTTTTGTTTCGATAGTTTTCATTATTTCAAACCGCTCACAGAAATAAGAACAAATTAAGAACAAATGGAGGCTGAAGCAGCTAAAAATTAAGAACAATTGAGTCTCGGCAAAATTTGCTGGTTCTTATAAAAAAAAGCGTGTAAGAGCTATTGGGAGGGTTTAGTTCATATTTGGAAGTGGTTGCTTATTTGCCACTGAACGTACGTCTTGTAACAAAGTCTTTTTCACAAACGTGTTACTTGGTTTAAGGCTTTTCTTTTGATTGTTGGTATTTTGCAGCTGTAGGGACCTCCTGTCGACCATGACTCTAACAGTTAGTTCCTTGATGCTGTTCTTAATCCTGACAAGCTGGTTTGTTGGTTTTGAAAACAGAGCAACTCGAAAGGGCCGTTTCGTTC
>JAOBAY020051895.1:0-13298 GCA_025331085.2 Zoanthus sociatus
AGACAATCGGGGATAGTCTAGTAGCTAGAGGGGCTCCCCGTGCACCCATATGATATACTCGGCTACTATATATATTTAGAATCCTTAGTGGGAGCTGATAAAGGATTTTGATGTTCGCAAGCCCAACTCGTGGCCAATCTCCCTTTATAGGCGTTTTTCGTTTTGACCCAAATTACACAGTGAGCCCAACTCTGATTTTTTACAAAAATTATTTTAGCTTCTCCGAAACAATTCAAAACTTCACAAAAACAGCTACACATTGAAAACTCGTAACTATTGTTTAGTTCCAAGGATATTATTTCAGCATTTCATTGTCTTGCTTTTTACTCTCAATGGATGCCTTTTTGGCTCAATACTTGAAAATGGCAATTGCATATCACAATGGTGTGATTTTGGTATGAATATGGAAGAGGAAGACTGCTGACAGTAGTTAAGTATCATCATCATCACTAAAAGACCCAGCAAAGTCAATTTCATAATCGTCGTTTTCTTCTTCTGTATCATGGTTTTCAGCTTCTTCACTAGTTGACTCGCGATGAGATCAAAAAGGGAAGGTGGAAGTATGGAACCAATATACCAATATATCCGCTTTCAGTTCTTTCCCACCCTTGATAAAGGTCATGGGGATTTGATCGCCAGAAGATTGGGACATTTGCCTGCTTATAGCATGCTAGGCGTCTCCGTCCCCATTGGATGTGAGGGACAAGGTTGTCGCGGCAAGGAGGAAGACGAAATAGATCAACCTTCATTTTTACGGTAAATTGCGAACTTTCGCCAACCATCTGCTTCAAAATGAGATTGCGTACACGATTCACTGACTTCCCTCTCGGAAAACCATACAACCAGCATGTGAATGCCTCCATTTCATTAATTACGTTATTATCCACTGACCATCCATCCCCCAGTTTCCTAGCTAGAATGAAAAAAAAGGCTAATACTCATACGCTGTAATATAGGCAAAACAACTATTACTGTACGTGAATGTATCATTAAACTTCTGGTTCTTGTGTAGCTTTTCAGTGGTAGGATTTTGCCTTTACCCTTGAATGCACTAGTCGCATTTTCCGGTGAACACATATAACCCAAGAAGCGCAGTACAGTATTCAGCACCCTTGTTCTCTTCCATCTCACTAACATTAAGAATTTTCCTGTGCTTGCCAGTCCCAATATCGAGGTATTTCTACCTATTAATATGTTATTAAGATTGATAAGCGCATGCAATAGTGCGTTACCGTCCTGAATAAAAATAGTGTTGTCGCCAGGGTATGTCACCTCCTCATCAGCTTGATCAGTAAGGTATTGCATCACCGCTGCTTTATTTGTCTTGTTAAAAAATCCGTCTACTATGCCAAGACTGTGGGGTACTGGGGTCAGAGAGTATTTC
This sequence comes from Zoanthus sociatus, assembly GCA_025331085.2. Taxonomy (NCBI): domain Eukaryota; kingdom Metazoa; phylum Cnidaria; class Anthozoa; order Zoantharia; family Zoanthidae; genus Zoanthus; species Zoanthus sociatus. Next base: position 1,385 of record JAOBAY020051895.1, read on the forward strand.
ATGAGACTTGATAAGAAGCATAAATGCTAGATTGCTTTGCTCACGGTACTGAATCACCTGACGAAAAAATGGATGCCAATATATTTCAATTTTAAACTTGGATGTGATTGTAGGGTTTTTTAATGAGTTGAGTATGTTTCATTCTTACACTTTCACTTCTGTAGTCTGGGTTGGGAAAACCATTCTTCTCGAGCTCCTTGACATATATAAGTCGCAGTGACATAGGTTCAACAACACGCTCCTCAACTACAATATTTTCTGGACGTAAGTAACCACAGCATCCATCCCGTTCTGATGAGCCAATGTTTTCTGCTGTTGTTCTGTAGAGTGATCTTCTTTCTTTTTCTTTGAATCTCGCAAGTGGTTGATATACTTGAGATTAAATGCATTGCGGCATGATTGATGATACTGAGCTTTTCTAGCAAAAAGGTCTTGACCTTGAACTTTACGGTATAGCCTATTGTCTCCTAAGGCTAGTGCACGTTGTTCAATCTGCATCCATGTTGCAATTGGCTTGATGGTGTTTCCTTTAGCATCTTTAAACACGGCAAATGCAAATGAAGTACACCGTTTCTTCTTTCCACGAGAATCGTGTGTAAGATGCTCACAAAATATACACTCCGGTGGGAAGATCATACTTTATTTATTTAAGGTATCATAATAAACACAAATAATCAATACCCTAAACAGGAAGTTTAAGAGGTTGACCCTATATCTTTCTTTTGTAGTAATAACAGATCCTTTCTGGTCGTAACACAGGCTACCTTATACGAGCCAGTGCCAATCTTAGAGCTTCTAGATAAAATGTTCAAATAGCTGTTTTTTGCAACTAGAAAACTGCAGTAGTAATTGGCTTTTAGTTCTAGTGTGCCAGTAAACAGTGTAGATGCTGTCAATAATAATTATACACACAGCATTTTACGTTATCAAATGTTTATTGCTACCTGCATTACACATGTACTATATGTTTGATGTCCCATATAGTAATATTTTTTTGATATAAGTGTACTATTTCCTCTGTACTTAGACATTTTGTGTTAGGAATACAATAATTGTTACTGAGTTCATCCATTATTTGACATAATGAATACTCTAGATTGTTTTTTCAACTACTACTGATTAACAGAGGCTACAGTAATTGCTATTAAACCAGCGGGCATTATCAGTTAATTAAATCTTGTTAGGTTAGTGTTGTTTTGCCTTCCTGATTGCATTGAGGTCTTTCGAGAACGGAGAATGCTGGTTCTTTGAGCATCATTTGCTGTCATCACTGTTGGTGTTCATTATTCATGACTGTCTGATGATAAACTTGCTTTTGCATAGTACCTGGAAACAAGACCAAAAATCGTGATTAGCAGGAAGTTTGAAAGCTTGTTCACATTGAGTTAGGTGGAACTACCTCACACTAAACTTATCTTATTCTTCTTACCAAACTTAACTGATTTTTGTGCAAAGGAAACACAACGGTGGTATAGGTAATGATTTTATGAATGAGGATCTTTTTTTTTTTTTTTTGCGAAGATGTTATTAAATTTTGCACCATGTCAGCTTCAACTAAAACAAAGGTGAATGTTTTCAATACAAAACTTAGAATTGTTGACAAAGGACTTCCACGACTTATAAAATTTTGTGCAGTTTCAGATGCTGTTGGAATTATATTTGAATTTGCTACTGCAGATACATAATGTAATTCACCAATGAGGCCAATAAAAATATTTGTTGACAGGGGAAAAAATTGTATTTGATTCTGTAATGTAAATTGTCAACTTTAGAGCATTCGCCACGGCTTGAATTATAATTGCATCAGCCCGTGTGCCTCATTGTTTCATGTTGCTAAGTTAAAATATGCCATGGGCACTCTATAGATAACTACAAATAACTCTACATGATCTATAAGATGTTGAATACCAAAAGTGCGCACACAAAAATGGTAATCAGGAGTACCGTATAACTGATGTGAAACAGAGCGAAAGAACCAGTCTCCACCACAACCAATTTCAATTGCAGTTCTACCAAACTCAAAATAGTCTGGCATGCAATAATGAATCTGTAGTTGTTGAAGAGCATGCTAGATTTATGTTCTCAGTATTACTGGAAGAACCTGGGTTCTTTTGTATATCTCCACTTAACAAAAGCATAGATCTTGATACCCACAATGTATGTTAACGCACACTTTACACTTACACTTTATTTATTTCATACTATTTACAAAAATATATGTTACATACTACAAGAAACATAATACAATTTAAATTTACACAAAGATGCTATAGAAATAGTGTTTTTTAGTTGATGTGTGTGTAGCAGCCGAAGTAGTTATGCTTTCATGTCGGCCACTACCACGTTGAAATATTTTGCCGAGGAAAAGAGTAAGAAGATAAAACTCATTAAAATACATTGTAGCAGCCGAAGTAGGTTATGGCGTTCATGTCGGCCACTATACCACGTTGAAATATATTGCCGAGGAAAGAGAAGAAGATAAAACGCAGCTAATTACGTAATTAAGTTAATTATAATTAATTAAATAAAACTTAGTTAACTAAGTACATGTTTAAACATTAATTTTACAGGAGTATTTCAATTTACATTTTGCATATGCACAGTATAATTCAGTGTTCTAAAGTTATAATTATAATAGCAATAGTAATAATTAAGATAATTGTGGTATCTACTCTAATAAATATGCATTCAATTAGCTCTGATTATTAAGGAGATAGAACTTGTATTGGGATTTAAAATAGTTAAATTTAAGTTGCTTTATACTCATGGGTGTTTTTTCCCATATCCTTGATGATGTAGCTTTAAATCTAGTTAAACCATAATTTGTTTGGGATGCTGATCTGTGTAGGTTGTGCCCAGCATAAAATCTAATATTGTAGGAGTGAATTTCAGAAGCCAATGGAATCAATTTAAGTTGCTTTAAATCAGTTCTATTTGTATAGAAACGAGCATGAGGTATTTTCTTGTGTCTGGGGGATATTAGTCTTAATACTGTTACTCAAACGATGATTCAATGGCTTATATTTACGATTTACTACAGCATACCATTCACTCGTAATAAGCACTACTTTTGCAGTTAAAATATGCATGTATTGTGTATTTTCAAAGACCGAGGAACAGATTTAAGGAAACGCATGCGCAAGTTCAAGCTCAAGTTTGCGTACATTTACCCTGAATCCACAGGTTCTCTCGTATAATGAGCGAAAGCAATAATAATCAATAATCATAAATGAATTAAACTCCAAACACGGGAGAAGGAGGGGAGTTAATAATATTAAAGCTAGCGCTTTTTATTCGGGTGACCCAGTATCCATCTACCACCGGACTGTTGCTAATGTGTAGCAATTATTAACTATTTAGCAATCCAATTCATTGCAAGTTCTTGCTAATCTTTTTAAAATATCATAATGTTCATAGTTCATCCAAAGGAGTGCTATTTTGATTGTTTAACCATTAATGAGCCCCGCAGAAGGCCCAGGTTTATCAGTGGTCCACTGTGAGTGGTGATTTTTTTGAATCAGAATAATATTTTTGTTTCAGTTTCTGTTACATTCTATGATTTTGATTTGTGTTTATGAATGACCATCATTTCTTTTAATAATAAATAACTTCAGCTGCTGAGTTGGCAAGCTTTTGATCTTCTGTCAATTGTTAACTCATATGGTACAAATCGTCACTCACATAAAACTAGTTTTCAAATCAGAAATGTCTTTTTCCTGGCTCAAAGTATTCTCGGAGTAGCTTCCAGAAATTTTCGATAGTTTGTCTCGGCTTTACGTTTCGTGGAGCTCGTCAACAGATTGTATTAACTGATCGATTCGCCAAACTGTCGCCTGGGTTTTAAACCACGTAATACGTCTACCGCTAATGCCCCAATTAAAATGATTTATGTAGACTACTTGATTTTGTTTTGTGTGTGTGTTCGCTTTTCCATGATCGGAACTTTAAACCAAAAGAAAATTACCACTAGCTTGCGCGTGATCGTAGCTCAGCTGGCTGTCAGTTTGAGTTGGCGACACTTTTACAACTTGTTTATTAAAATCTGAACAGTAACAGCCTTTAAACTTTCTGACATAACTTTAGCAATTGAAATTAGAAGCAATAATTATTTCGAAAAAAATTTGAAATCGGGAAATATTGAATGGAACTTACAGAAAATCTAGAGACTGGACAAGCAGAAATTAAAGTGTTCGCGCGAAAAAAAAAAACACTAAAAAAAAAAAACACTACACGTTTATCATTAGTCATTACCTAGCAACAGTTGTACGTAGGACAAACCTATTTCAATTACATTAGTCATATAAAGGCACCAATACTGGGCCAACATCGGTTGATTGCTGAGATGAATTCTGGGTAGTTTATTTATCATATTTATTGTATCCAGCCTCCTTAAATGAGTTATGCATAACATGTAGCCGCAGAGCGACTTATCTATAACACTTCAAGCATTATTATCTAGTTACGTTCATAACGGTGTGTTTCCAGAAGACCGAAAAACTTCACATTAACATTAGGACCATCTTTAGACAGCTGGAATATCTTCATAGAATCGACTTTATTATGCACCTATCTATGTTTGTGGGTGATGAGGGCGGGCAACCCCAGGCCCCAGGGGAATTTGATATTTTCAATTTTCCCACCATCAAGACACCTTAAAGGTTCAAATTCCGGCCCCTGGGTACCAACAAATACATAGAGGATATTACACGGTGGCGCAAACATATGAAGTTTATTTTCGAGTGGAAATAAATATTTCACAAGTGAGCACAGCGAACGAGTGAAACGTTTTTTTCCACGAGAAGACAAACTTTATATGTTCAAGCCAACGTCTAATTTTTTTTTTTTTTTTATTACATAGATATGAGTGTTTTGAAACTAGAAAAAAATAGGAGAAAAGACGGGAAAACAAAGGAATGACGTCAGCGATATCTTCACTAGTGAGGATATGGAAAATATGTCACTCGTATCCCGGATGTAGTTTCATATCAGATCTACGAGTGGCGTATTTTACAGTAAAACATTCATATCTATGTAATAAAACAATATATTTAACCTTTATAATTCGAGACCACTTTTATATCATATAGATGCATTCAATTCGCTTAGGAAAGCTGTAAAATATTTAGAGGTTGAAGTTTTGGAGACTTCTTCACGGCTACGTACGTATGAGAAGTAAATTGAAAAAAAATCAATTCAAGCTTTTGTGGGATTTAAGCTCGTATCCTACTGGTAATACCATGTTAGGCTGTTGCTAATACGAGTTTGAGAGCGACATCTGTTGGGAAAAGATTCGTTTGAAGGTTTGTTTGTATGGTTATGGACTCATGACCTGTGATGGCGTGAAATAAATTCTGGATTCTCCCCATAGACAAATCTATAATTATGAGTACTTCCGTCTAGTTCATGTGGTTAGTTTATCTTATACCTCCGAGCTCCACTGCTTATCGGAAGAAAGTTTCGATTACACTAACACTTGAAAGGTAATTAATCAGTTCTGTGCACCTTCACGCTATTATTTTTTGTAATAATAGACAGATATGGTGTAGAATGTTTTAAACTGTTTTGAATACGTAGACGTCAGAATTTTAAGAAAGATTTCCAGCTGACAATTCCATGATGAATTGCGATATAGCAGTTATAGGATATATATAAGTCACGTGAGTATTGAGTTTGCATTAAACCGAAATTATTTTAAAATATTTTAATATTCTAAAATTGGATCTAATTTTTAAAAAAATAGCTCAAATTGTTCATCCGAGAGTAAAATCTTCTGTTATATCTATAATCTTTGTTTTGTTTAAGGATTTTTCACCATTATTTATATTATGCATAGATTATTAATGATAATTATGTAATAATCATGCAATATTAATAAATTCTATATTAAATATTTAATGAATTACATTATTAATGACTTAACAACACAATAAATTGCTTATTGTTGTAATTCAGTTAGTAATAAATGAAAAAATCATGTACATTTCCTGAAGAAAAAGCACTTGTCGCTTCCAAAATTGATTAATGTTTTTGTGGATTCTTTCCTAATGCTTTGCTGGAATCCCATCTCCTGTTACTCTAGTCTGTTCCAATATATGCAACCCATTCTATCAATATTTAGTAAGAGCTTCTAACATACTTGCAACTCCACCTCTCATTTAAGCTTAACCTCTCTTTAGCCAATGAAATTGCTAATTAGCGATCATTAATATAAAGACTACTAACCGAATTAAAAACAAATTTAATAATTTACGCAGATTGAATAATTCTCACGCATGCATGGTTCGAGACAACTTTTACCAATTTACAAATTTTGCAGCAAACTTGAACTCCCGAGTCAACTCAAAGTACTTTCAAGTAACATGGCAAATAGTAATAACAGTGGTGCAAAGTTTAACATAGAAAATCTTCAAACTCGTCTTCCGAGGCTTCAGAAACTGAACACGTGGACAGGAGACGTGCTATCGAAACTCAGGATCGATTCTGATCCGCAATCTGCGCAAACTGGGGTTGAGAAGTCTCTCGTTCACCCTCTAACAAACAAAGAATTTAATCATGTACTCTATGAAGATGTTTCGTGCTTAAAACAATTATCATCTAATTGCTACTTGGTTTCATCTGAAGAAAAACCGGCAGAAAAAGAAACGAGTGCAACCTTTACTGACGTGAATAATATATTACAAACTTTTTCTGACAAAGAAATAAACAAAGAAAATTCTTTAACTGGTTTTATCGATGTGAAAAAGTTAGAAAAAACAGCTAACTGGAATGAACATATTTTATTCGCTCAAAAATTATTGCATGGAAAAAACTATTTGATTACTTCAACCAAAGCCGAAAATCTGGAAGTCCCGGGTACTACTTTCGTTGAAGAAAAATCTCCGATTGATAAGAAATTAATAACAGCTGAAAAAGGAAAACTTTTGACTAAAGTTTCTGATTTAGAAGAAGAGACAACTTTTGACGAACTAGCGGGTAGAAATTGTTTACCGGAATTTTCTGGCGTTGAGAGGTGCGAAATGATCTTAGATGAAGTCGAACAATGTTCACTTTCTGGTTGCTTGCACTTGCAAACGGATAAAATCTCGAAGTCTGGAATAAAAAACTTGCCAAAACTTAATGTAAGTAAAAGCAAAGTATCTACTAGTATATCTACTGTGTAAACGTAAACGTAATAATTATGGCAAACCAACAAGTAAAGGTAAAAATTGAAAAACAATTGACAATTCCAAGAGAAATTAAATAGGAATTGGTCAGGAATTGTAAGCACTCAATAAAACTGATTCATATAAATTATCTTCATTTAGTAAAACCAGTTTTTGGTAAAGAGAAAATATTATTTTTCGAGTTTAGGCCAAACAAAATAAATTCCCGGTTATGATTCAAGAAATAATTAAATCTCAGTTTGGGAGCTTCCGTGAAACCGGCAATAAGCGCCGTCTTCATGGGCCACCTGACTTTTTAAAGGATTTTTCTATTAACTAAACACACTAATGATTCTGTACTAATTCTCTCATTTTTAGAAATCGCCGAGTCCGTCAATATTGATCCCCTACTGTAAACATTACAAAACTGTAGAAGTCAAAGTAAGTAATGTTATGAAAATGTGTCAAGACATTGTGATAGAAAATAACCTTCGAACTGTATACGGCACCTTCTTCGTCCACTCTACAGAGTTTTGAAATTTGTCAAATAAACTTCTACGTAGAGGATTGATTCGCTACTCTGGACGCTGCCCTCTCGGTTTTTCATTTAAAAGATTAGCCCTTCAAATTGAATGGGAACAACAGGGTATGCTAAAAGCGAAACAGCGAAACAGCTAACCTTAATCTAACCCTAAGCCGTAACCCAAGACCTAATCCTAACCCCAACGTTAAACCTAACGGAAGGGATTGGGTCGGGGTTAGGGTTAGGATTAGGGTTAGGGTTAGCTGTTTCGCCGGTTTCGCTGTTTAGCAGTGTCCGGAACAACCCTCACTTAACAAACAACTTTTTCATGTGAATGTAGGTCTCTTGGTGTAATGCTAATTTGTTAAATCTTTTTATTTTAATCTTTTTTTCCTTGTCGGAATTTTTTGTAATTTACATTTATTTTATTCATCATTTAAGTAGATGATATTGATAATTACAAACTTTTTTAATAAAACAGGGGTTTCATTAAGGACCAGGCACCTGGCAAATTGCCCGGATGTGAGGACGGCTTTGTCCGGCTGCTTTTAACCCCTCTATAACTAAATATTTTAAACATTTTCTAGCCTTTAAATGAAATTTGCCCCGGGTGCGACATCTAAATTCCCTCCTGCTTCAAACCTTAATGAAACCTCTGATAAAAACAATTTTATAAGAACAACGAGGCTCAGATTGGCCGATCATTAAGAACAATTTAAGAACAAGCTGAAGCTGAGGCTTAAAAAAGATGAAAATGTTTTTAATTGAAACTTTACTGAATCTTGCATGTAATTTACGTTTGCAATGTGCACAGTAAAAACGCAGAACCACCGTTTCACATTAGTATATCTAGTATTGTCCCAAATGATACACGTACATTAATTTAATACTAAAAGTTCGGAAGAAATTAAGATTAAATTGAGGCTGAATCAGGCGAAAACTTAAGAGCAATGAGCCTCGGCAAAAATTTACTGATTCCTATAAAAAAGCGGGTGTAGTAGATACTTCTAAATTTGTAAATTACTATCATATTATTGTATCTTTTAATGCAACTGAGGATGTTCGAAGCTCGATTAAAACATGTCTTTTCAAAAATATATCTCAAATGTTTTATAAATTTGCCTCTTCTACGATCTTACTGAATTATTATTTTGTACAGAAAATCAATGCGGCTATTTGTATCAAGCACGAAAACCCCAAGTCTTAATATATAAACTTTTTAAGTTTTAGTTTTTATCTTAATTTTAAGATTTCTCTCTATTTCCCTATTTGTTTTTTGTACACTTATCTATATCTAAACAGACATAACTAGAATGCTGCCTATCGTGAAAAAAATAACACAGCAGTTATTGTTCATAAGCAGGATACCTAAATTGCATGCAATTATACAGTTGGTTGTGGTTCCATTATAAATCCTTTTCCCCTTTTTTTTATAAGAACGTCAAATTTTTTGACTGAGAATAAACGTTCTTAAATATTTTCGGGGTATCAGCATCAAATGTTCTTAAACATATCTTTACTGATTTTTTTTACATTTATTTGTACATGTACTTCGTACTGTTTTGATAAAACTGTGCTGACTTTCTTGCTAGTTTGTCTCAAGAGATATAAATGTAAGAACTGCGATTCGGTAAATGAAAACATGTGATGTAAAATTGTTATCTGCGAACTTTTTTCAAGAAGCCCACCGAAAAACAAAATTGTTCAATAACACTGTAGAAATTATTTGTAATAGGGTATCATCATAAATAAATGTTCTTCACCTTTTCTAAGCCTCAGCATGTTCTTAACATGTTCTTTAAAGTTTTCGCGATTTTCAGTCTTGTGTTGTTATGAAAAAGATTCTTATAAAAAAAAGAAAGGAGTGTATGTCTCTATAACCATACATAATCACACACGCTCGAATCTGCAACTGATTTCCTAAACGTTCATAATGTCAATGCATGTTTGCTAAAAAAAAAGTCTCATGTGTCACTTTTATCAAGCTTATAACTAACAATCCTGGCTGGGTTGTTCAAAGTTGAATGAAATTTAACCCTGCATTGAGTTAAGCAGAAATTGGAGCAGTTGTCGATTCTCCAAGAAAAAATTTACATTTCCTATGAAATAATATGTAGATACTCTTAGGAAACAAAAACTTTTAAATCCTAATTTTTCAGATCAAATTAGTCTTTGTAAGGTAGCTCGCTAGGAAACGAAACTATGGGATAGATTAACCTTGGATTAGCTCTAATCGGCTTTTGAACAACTGGGCTTGCTGTGTGTAGACCATAGTAATGAGAAATATTAAGTATCGGAACCTGAAGCAGTTTAACAAATTGACTTTTCGAGTGTTTAATAGTGCAGTTCGTTAGAGGCTAACCCTCAAACAAAGGTAGAACGTCGGAAACTTCAGGTTTGTATACATGTACACCTTTTATGGAAGATAATTTTTCTGACCGACAATAACCAAATGTTGCATCAATAAAAACAGGTATATACCCAAATTGGATGTACTGTAAGTGTTGCAGCTACTCGTGATTTTGAGATGCCAGGTAAATATCGTTATTAAATCTATTATTGAAGTTATAATATTTATCCTTAAAGTCCCTATATTGCTTTTTTATCTTTTATATAAAAAAATTATTTGTCATTTACGAACTCAGAATTCGAATAACCGAAGAAACGTTCCCTACCTAAGCATACTTTTTAATCAAAATAAATTTGGAATTTGAACTTTGAACGAACGACAGGGGACTGGTACTTGTGACGTAGCAGCAGTAGGACATTTTCGCTGTCATTTTTTGCTGTTTTTTTTTTTGGCCGTAAACAAATGGAATTATTGTGTTTACAGTGTTAGTATTCAACCGGAAGCTACACAAGAACCTTGTCCTACGTCATCACACCAGGACTTCATAATTGCATAAATGTGCGGTCAAAACACGACAACAGTACAAAAACTGTCTCAAGACTTTTAAACACAACAAGGGCAACAAAAATTGGGTTAATTTTCGAAATTTAATACTAATAAATTGTTCTACTTTTCATTTAAAAGACAAAAAAAAAATCTAGGGACTTTAGCAATCCATCTTCCGCACGAGCAATCAGAGCGCAATCAACTTTTTCACGGTTGAGTGACCGAGGTGAATAGCGCAGGATATTCGGTGTTTGATGAACCAATCAGAACGCGCGTAAAGTGCTATTCACCTGCTAGCTTAATACTAAAACTAAAGGTTGTTTACTGCCGTGTGCAATATGCTTCTTCAACATTCAACGTGAGATAGCGGCGAATAAACAAAGGTAAATAAAACAAAAGATAAAATTTAACTTTAAATAATACGGAGTCAGTATAGACATTTATCACTCTTGTTTGACTCAGGTAAATATTAATAGTAGTGCGATTTAAACTGCGGAAATGGAAAGAGCAGGTCAAAATGAACTTAAGCAGTAAAGTTGGGCTCTAAGTATTACAAATTGTAGCACTGATGAGTTTTCAAAAACAAAAAAAATCCTGTCATTATAAGAAAAATCTATGAAAGTTTGCATGAAGTCAAGGTTGGACGGACATTGAAACTTTCATATGTTTTCTTTTAAAATTTCGTATAAAATTTTGTTTTTAAAATCTTCATTACTACCAAAGTGTTCAAGATCAAAAACTCAATATCTGAGTACTTACTAATGTTGACCTGCTCTTTCCATTTGTGCCGTTTAAGTAGTGCTTTTATTAAGTTTTAACTGACTCAAACAAGCATAATAAAGGTCTATTGTGAGGAAGAGTGAGAGCCTTGACCTAAAGTTTAATCAGCCATCCGAAAATACGCAAAGCTTTTTCTCCTCAATTATTTTAAGACAGTGAATGTTGGTCCAGCTGCATAAAATCGAGCCTGAGCTTCCCGCACGGTAGACAGGCGCCTTGTACCAACTTGGGTACCAAGATGGCAGTCAAGAACACAAGGATACCATTTTTAACATGGGACTCTTAAGGGGATTCTTGATTCGCAAAACAAATAAAAAGAAAAGAAAAACTCAATATTTAATTCCTATATCAAAAACCTTCATTTGATACAAAAGGTACAAAAGGTAATGTACCTGCCAATGTTATGCCCGTGTGGGGAAAGGATGTAGGGGTCGGGAGGGAGAGAGGTCATCCGATCTTTGGCAAACTATCAGACTCTAAATCACAAAACAGCAAACATCAATGACAACTGACATTCACCACTAAAGCCAAGACAACTCCACTGCAAAAACTACAAATTCCTTCATCCATAAA
>JAOBAY020051933.1:0-13296 GCA_025331085.2 Zoanthus sociatus
TTTTTAGCGATTTTAGAGTTAACGTTCTGGTGAATTCATTAATGATTTTTTATCTCAAACTATTGATTATTTTTCTCTCATAAAATACATATCCAAATAAACAAGCGCTTTTTCAACAAAACGTTATATTCGTTATGATGTCATCAATCATAAATTATGACGACACATCATACCTGATATGACATCATCGAATTCATTATACACCCACTGTGACGTCACGACGTCTCTCCAGATTTGAAATTTTCGGGGGTTGACAGCCCTGTATAGCTACTAGTACCATGGTTTTGAAATTATTACATCTGATCAGATTTAAACCTGTCAAGTTTAGTTTTGTTAAATACTTGGGGAAAACAATAAAGCAAGCAAAATAGACTTAAATGTAAACGTATGAATAAACTAACCTCGAGTGTAACTTCAATGGCGGGCTTACTCAAGTGTAAGTTCCTTGCGTATGCATGGCGCCAAAAGATAAACAAGCATGGACACAACAACTATCCCCCCCCTCCCCTTTCTTTATGAGATAACACTAAATCTTTGCGTAAGAAACAAATTTTTCCGTAATGTTCAGAAAAACGTTGGGGTGGTTTCCTGTCACGTACTGGATACCTCTTTACAGGAGTGTCTCAGATTGAAGGAGCAGAGGCTAGTACTCCATCGCTAGGGATGGTTGTACAACCAGGGAGCCCAACTTCGGTTGGAGGGTTGTCTGAGTCATGACTAGTCCCATATTCATCAATTTCAAGACTCGTGCCGGTAGAGATCGGCACGTCAGAGTCCCAGCTAGAATACGGGCTTTCGTTCGGCCAAGTTGAACAAGTAAAACTGTCAAGTGTTGGATCTTGATTTGATTCAGTGCATAGGGTTGAGGGTATAAATCTAGGGCGTAACTGCTCCTCGTAACGTTTCCACACAACATCTCCTACTTGTACAAAAAATTCCTGGGACAAATTATACGAACAATATTACCAGGTATCCATCGCCCTCCCTTTCCACAGTTACGCGCAAAAACTGTCTGGTTTAATGAGTATCGCGGTTGGTTATCAAGGTTGTCTTGAAACACTTTAACTTCTTGTTTACATGGCTTATGACGAAGTATAGTCAGTCTCATTCGGGGATGTCTATTCATCAGGAGTTCAGAAGGGGATTTCCCTAAAGTGGTAATAGTATGCTCAATACAATTATCATTAAGGAATTTCTGAAACTCAGCACTTGTAAACTGGCTACCGTTGTCAGTAACGAAAAGCTCTGGAAGGCCAAAATATAGCCGAAGATACGTCTTAAAACGGCAATTGTACTGAAGAGTGTGGTGCTTGTCATTGGTACAACGTCTATGTAATTGGAGTTGGCATCAACAGGTACAAGGAACATCTTACCGAGGTATGATCCAGCGAAGTCCAAGTGAAGTCGTTTCCATAGCCCCCCTGGTCAAGACCACGAGGCCTGCAGTGAGGAAGGTGGAGCCTTTGCAGCCTCTTGACAAACAAAGCAAGACCTCGCAACTTCTTCAATCTCTTGGTCCATCCTTGGCCACTACATGTAGCGTCTTGCCAAACGTTTCATTCTAACAATTCCTTGGTGCTCCGCATGCAAATCATTAAGTAGCACGGACCTAAGAGTGTCAGGTATTATATATATATTACCCGGAAGTCCCACGACAAGATGGCATCTTCGTGAGACAATTCAAACCGCTTGTTATAGTAAGGGAGGAGTTCGGGTTCAGGTTTTTCCGGCCAGCCTTCCTTCGTGTAATACAAAGCTTTGCTTAAAATGGGATCCTTTCTTGTTCCATCATAATCATAGAGGAATTTACAACTTGCTCCTCTTCAATAAATAAAACCTGTACATATTTGCTTCAGAGGACGGTCTTCCTTGAACTGGTTTTCGTGACAAGTAATCAGCATATGCATTGTATTTTCCCGGAATGTATTCAATGGTGTAGTTGTAGGCAGCTAAAAGGAGGACCCTCCTTTTAATTCGTGCTAAAGCAAGCTGTACAGGCTTGTCCTCTCCTAGAAGTGTAATGAGGGGCTTGTGGTCATTTAGTAATTTAAAATGTCTTCCAAGTAAATACTGCCTGAACTTTAGAATGCCAAATATAATAGCTAAAGACTCTCGTTCGATTTGAGAATAGTTTTGCTCAGCATTTTTCAGTGTTTGTGACGCAAAAAATTCTGGCTGCAGTGTGTTATCTGGACCCGGTTGTAATAGCGCCGCTCCAACTCCAACAGAAGAGGCATCGCACTGAAGGACTAGTTGGCCAGTGGAATAATAATGTCGCAAGACGGAATCGGAGCACATAGCTGCTTTAAGGTTGTTAAGGCTTCTTTGATTTTTTTCACTTTTTTCCCAATGCCAGGTCACTTCTTTCTTTAGTAGTTTGTACAAAGGGCGAAATCAGGAACAAGCTTTCGAAGGCAATTTGCAACACCTCTAAGTGACTGCAGTTCTGGCACAAATGTGGGTGGATTAGTAGCCTGTATCGCCTGGACTCTTTCTTGGGTGGGCGAGACGCCGTCAGTAGTGATGGAAAACTCGAGGTAAACGATCTCATTCAACTTGAAATGAAATTTCTCATGCTTCAATTTAAGGCCACACTTTTGAAGCCGTTGAAGTGCTCTTTGTAAATTCTGCAAGTGAACGTCTTCATTGTCGCCTGAAATCAATATGTCATAGAGGTAAACGCAGCAAGCAGGGAGGTCATTCAACACATTTTCAATAATGCGTTGAAAAATGGATACCACGCTTTTTATGCCATAGGTTAGACGCCGATATATTGATATAGCCCCTTGTTAGTATTTATTGTTGTGTACTTCCTTCTCTCGGGGGTGAGCTCGAACTGATGGTACGCCTGAGATAGATCAAGTTTGGTAAGCTTACTTCCCCAAGGCATTTTACTTGAAAGCTCTTTAAAGGTGAGCACTGGATACTGTTCCAAAGTAGCAAACTTATTTATTGTTACAGAGTAATCACCACAAATCCTTAGGCTTCCATCAGGTTTAATCACAGGGACGGTAGGTGAAGCCCAGTCAGAATGATCAACGTTTTCAAGGACTTTTTCTGCTTAAAGTTTGGTTAATCTTGTTTCATATTTGTCACGAATTGCAAAAGGTACCACTCTTGGTTTTAAGAACACAGGATTGTCATTTTTCACTTTTTAGCGAGACCTAAAAATCCTTTAATTTGCCAAATGAAGAATTATTAAATAGCTTCCGATATTGATTGACTATGTCATTTGAAGTGTATGATGTAACACTAAAGATGCTGTGCCATGGTAATGTAAACATAGACATCATGTCACACCCTAATAAAGATGGACCATCAGCAACTCTAACAATAAGATTATGCTTTTGCTCTTCTACTTGTACTGTCATCTTTTTTTCTCCACAACATTTGATTACATCTCCAGTATACCCTTTAAGGGCAACTGTAGGTGAATTTAGGGTACTGGTACTTTCCCCTAATTCTTTGAAATCATTTATACTTAACAAAGTCACAGCACTGACAGTGTCAATTTCCATGTTGACCTTTTTACCTTCATGCAAAATAGACAACAGGTTTGTACAGCGCAAAGCTACTGTCATGAGTTTTGATTTTATACTTCTCATGTAGAAGTAAACGGGTGAAGGTAAGTCATCTGTTTTGCCTGCTGCTTGGTTGTGAATAGGGGACAAACTAGTAACACGGAGTGACGTAACAATTGAGGCACTATCTTTTTTTTTTCCTTAAAACACACTTTAGCTAAATGCCCTTTTTTATGACAGTAATTACAAGTAGAGTTTGCATGAAAGCATTTATCACCAAGGTGTTGGACAGAATGAAATCTAAAACACTCTCTTCCCCCTGAATCTCTAGCGGTAGTACTTGATTCAGACTTTTTGCTAATTTATACAGCATGTACTGGTTGGGAGATAGGGTGTGAGGTTTCAGTTTGAGGATGGAGTTGTTTGGATTCTTTCTTAGCTAACTCATCTGCTTGTGCTACGTTCAGTGCTTGTTTAAACGTTCTATCCTCAGGCAATAATTTTTTCTTTGTAGATTGGTTTCTTACTCCCCCTACAAACTGATCTCTCAAGGCCCATGGCAAAAAAGGGCCAAAATTGCAATGTACGGCTAAACGTTTTAATTTGTTAGCGTATTGAGTGACACTTTCATAGACATCTTGACTGATGAAACGATATGACTCCGCTACCTTAAGGACTTTGGGTTTGTAACAACTGCTTAATATTTCTTTAATTTGTTCATAAGTTTTTTCCGAGGGCAGATCAGGTAAACAAAGGTCTTGTAATGTACTATAAGCCTTCTTACCTAGAATGGAGATGCTAGCTGCCACTTTCTTTTTGTTAGCTGCCCGTTTTGTAGTGTCACTGGCGTCTTCTGCCTCTTGACCAATGTCATTTGAATGAAATACGACTCGTAAAACTTTAAACGTTTGTGCCACAGTTGTCTTCTTGAAGGTTTTAAAATTTTGATCCTCGTCGCCAATTTGTTGAATATTCGGGGAAAGCAATGAAACAAGCAAAATAGACTTAAATGTGAACGTATGAATAAACTAACCGCGAGTGTAACCTCGATGGCGGGCTTCCTCAAGTGTAAGTTCCTCGCGCATGCGTGGTGCCAAAGGATAAACAAGCATGGAAACAACAAGTTTACTATAAAAAAAGTTAAGCACACATTAAACATATTTGTCAGAAAAGCAGTGTTTGTACTGATAAATTTCATTTGTTTGTGCAGCAAAAAAGCTAAAGATAAAGCTAGCAAAATCCTTTACAAGCCTAGTGGCCCATGGAGCCTGCGTTTATTTTCGGTTTCTTTAGTTTAGTGTTAAGCGGATGAGAGTCTTTGATTTCTCCTATGAACGGGACACTAGTCCATGGCAGTTTAGCTCCCAGCCGAAGCTGGTACTCATTTACCTACCCCGGAAGGATGGAAAGCTGAGTTGGCTTTGGCGCAAAAGAGGGTCACACAAATATTCGGGTCTCGGTAAACTGCCGGGATCGAACCGGGGACCTTGTGATTGGAAAGCAGAGATCTTACTAACTGCGCCAACCACGTTTGATATTATGCTTTCATGGAATTCTATATGATACACCTAAAAAATCAAATTGTAAAAATTTGATCATTTGAATACACGTAGATTGTTGAAATGAACAAATCACTATTGAAAGAGGAGAGCAACGAGCGTTTGGCTAAATTCTCGCAGTCCGCAGTGTTGTAAACTCGCAACCATGTTGTGCATCAATGGACATCAATGTTATCCAAAACCCTCAACTCCTGTATCAGTGGTTCGCTTGGTATTGCAAACGCCCTGAATGACTTTTTTTCTCTGTTGGCTGTGAACTAGCTGACCAAATTCCTTCCGTAACTGACTCTCCCTTAGACTATCTAGGCCCTCCTCAGACTCTCTATCGAGGGACTTGAAAGAACCCACACACATCTATCGCAAAGGGTAGAATGGTGATCCCGATGTTGTGTCGTCTGCCTCTTCTAATTCTACTGAGAGCATTATTGCGGGCAACCGAAGGGAGCACGCAACACTAATCTGTAGAATGGTCAGCGGCATGTATTGCGCATGCGCTGTATGTATCTAAATAGGAAGCTGTATGTATCTAAACACTTTTTTTCGGTAGTGACTAGATTCCATCCGTCAAACCGCCCTTTTCGAGCGAAGCCTGGGAATTACTTTTTAGTTGTCTCGCGTTTTACTTGCGCTTGCCTAGCGCCTCCAAGCTTGCCTGCTGCTTTTTTCCCGCCAATTTTTGAAAGAAATCGAATCATCATTCGTATTAATATTATCTAGCTTTTGCTTTGATCTCAATCCATGGTCTTGACCCTAGGTTTTAAAATTTTTTTCGGTCCATGTTGAATCATTATGTTTTTATGGATCACTTCTCTTGAAAAACACGTAACGTAATTCATTAATTCTTTGTAGCTAGGCTGTTCAATGGTCCATTTAATATTAACTTCGAAAACAAATACCTCAAAACTTTTTGACGTCAAATACTCGGATACTTTTTGGTGTGTCAAAACCTGCGACAAAATTGGGCAAATCGTAAAAGGATGGGAGTTTGAGACAACACCATCGTTGTCAACTTGGATGGTTGAAATTATTATTTTATGGTCAGTGTGATTTGGAACGGTCTTTGCTTAATTGTTTTTTTCAAAACGTTCTAATCCAACGAGGCTAGAATATATTTTCCGAGATTACTTTTTGACGTGCTTACCGCCTATCCCAAAAGTCCTCGTTGCTTTAAGTCCCTTGAAATTTCGGCCAAAAGCCGCACAGTAACCGTTTTTCGGTATGTGACTGGATTCCATCCGTTAAACCGCTCTTTTCGAGCGAGGCTGGGAATTACTTTTTAGTTGTCCTGTTACTTCCGCGCTTGCCTAGCGCCGCCAGGCTTTTTTTCCCGCCAATTTTTTTTCCCGCCGCTTCTTCTGCGACTGTAAGTTCTTAAGGTATCACTATCATGTTGTGTTTATTGAAATGGTCATTCCCGCTAACCGGAAACTTATTGAAAAGAAGTTTCCAGGCCTCTCTCGAAAAGAGCGGTTTGACGAATAGAATGTAGTAAGTACTATGTTTTTCCTCCTTCTAGTATCGTAACCACGTCATAAGTAACCGCTGACATCACATATTGAGCCGCCGATCAAATTCTGTCGACTTCAATTTTTCCTGAACTGGTTATACTATGCCTAAATGTTCAAAGGATGAAAAATCAATTTTAGGGTTCAGTTCTCCTTTAAATTTTAGTATATAATCACTATATATATTTACGTAAATCGTTTACGTGACGATATGGCTGTATATACAAAACATTTCTAAACAAAGCCGGAATCCGGAAGCGATGGCTTCATGCAAACTTTAAACGTAAATTACACCATGAAAAAAAACATCTTGATAAGGGTAACGACATTTTATAGACAAAACACCCACAACTAATATATACACTTAAAACAGAGAAACCGTTTTATTGCTAAAATCAATTATTATAGAACCACTCCCAGCTATACAATAATTTATTAGTGACATTACTCAGGTGATCACGACATTGTGTTTCCGGTGCTCTCGTTGGTGATGGCTCACGTATTATGTCGACTATAATCACCTCGCGTGAGGTGATAATAGCCTGCGGGGGAATGCATTTCCGAAAAGCATTTAAGATGCATTCAAGTGCCGGATAACACTTTTCGAAGGTAATACAAATCATTATGACAATTGTGTTAATTAGTGAAAGGTAAAACTCCGGGTGGAAATGTTTCAGATGACGATACGCGGGACTAAGCAAATGAAAACAAGAAAGAATTTTGCACAAATTTTCCTTTATTTGACAGAATGTTTTTTAAAACAACAAACCCTAACTTATGTTACTAAAACAATCATTCTCCTCGCGCTCAGTGAATAGCTGGGTGGTGAATATTCATTCTGTCTCGTCTCGGGGAATATTCACCAGATATTTACTGTGCCCGAGATGAATAATTGTTAAATATGCTACATTTGTTCACCGTAAAGCGCACGATTGGTCAAATCTATCACGTGACATGAACGTATGTCTATACCACAACGACCGTTTACTCAACCAGCGAAAGTTGTCCTTTAACATAGTACACCCTCAAGTGATTTAGCGGGCTTTTTGACACTCGTTCAGAAATGAATCCCATTCCCCAAAAAGTTTTAAATTTGTTAAAAATTTAAATGTTTTCTTACGGGTCAAGTTTCAGCTTTTAACAAGTGTAATCCAATTCTTCGTTATTTGCTCCTGAGAATTATCCTGTTTACGCAAATTTTTAAAAGTTCTATTTGAAATCTTTCTTCATGTACAACATTCCAGGAATTCCAGGAGTAATGAGCACAATGACAGAAGTTTTCTGATTTTTGTCTTTTAAAGAAAAGAAACTTGGTATTGACTTCAAATGCTCGAGGTCTATTGCAACCTTAGCGAGTTCATGCCCTTGCACAAGAAAATTGCCGCTAACTTAATGAGCTTGCAGATCTTTCCGCTGATAAAATTAGAGCCTTCGTAATTGTGATTCATCAATTTATTTACCTTAAGTGAACTACAAAGCTTACGTCTTCGTCAAAGCAATTCAGAACCTCGAACCCACGCAGTGAAATGAGCCTGGGTACGAAGTTGAGAAATTCAAAGGCGAAGTGTGACGTCATAATAATTAAAATTTGTGAATTATGAGATTTGTTGAGACAGCGTTCACGCAGAGAATTAGAAATGAAATTCAATAACTTTTCCATGACCAAATGCCACTTTTCATGACCCAGAAATATCGAGAAATCAAAGAACGCAATCCAACACAACAGCCTACTCGCACTTTAACCCAACTTTAAATGTGAATGACACCTTCTGAACAGTGTAACGTGTTGAACGCAGAGCAAAAATGTAGTGCAAGTTCATTGCAAGCATAGTTAATTTCTTATACTTCATTTATACAGAGTATAATGCAACGTGCATGTGACAACGGCGTTTTCTTAGCACATTTGTGCTCAATTATATAAAAATTTTATTCACCAAAAACCATAGCTCAAAAAAAAAATAAAATTCCATGACGTTCCCATGACCTTCGCCATATTCCCAAAATTGCAAGACTTTTCCAGGCCTGGAAAATGCCTTTTCAAATTCCATGACTTTTCATGACCGTGTGAACCTTGTGAGATCATCCGACTAAAATGAGACAAGACTAAAATGTATCCTCGATTAAAATCAACATGTCGGCGAGATATTACCACAGTTACGCTCTAATGACAACACAAAAATCTTTTAAAAATTGCTTGGCACTTGGTTATGGATTTGCATCACCTTTTCAGAGGATACAGTTTTAAAAACGGATAAATTTTACACAGTAGGTCCGTAGCGAAAAGAATTTTGTGTACTGACGTTTCGGACTGCAGTCCTTCGTCGGAGGATAACCGTGGAAATCTATTATCACTGATTTGTGGCAAAATACTCTATTTTGGCATGCAGACATTTTTCATCTTGTTATTTTTGTGACATCATCACTTTGGTACTCTATCCACCTATATCTTACTTATAGTAGAATCTTTGCTGACGTCATTGTTTACAATCTGTTTCATTAGCATACAACTTCAGGTCGCGAACAAACAATGATAAATACGGTTTTAGTCTAAAACTTGAGAAGGTTTGTTGAGCTAACAAACAGATTAAACTCTTGTCTCTATGCAAGCAGTTTCTAAAAAGATATACCTTACCTTACCTCGCCTCTTCGCACTTAGTGACGCATAAGGCCTCGTGTCTGGTTTCAGTAATAAAGACGATTTTACGGGGATGGGTTATTGGCCCATCGCCCAACCCCCAACCTGGAGGGCCAGTGTGTTGCAATTCGTCTGGCCTTTCACCTGGAACCTGCCCAGCAAGGTTGAACCTACCAGGGGCGAGGGCCCCAGCTAATATAGCTCCCAGGATCTCTAAGGCACACAAACCTCCCCACCACGATCCACGATTAAGGCGCAACACTTAGAAAGTTGTAGCGGTTCCAAAATACTTAAAACAGCCTGGGGCGAAACCGTTAATAAGCCATTTCACAAAACACTCTCAATATATACAGTGCTTCAGTTTTTGCAATCTTATCAGAAACTGGCCTATATATGCTAATGAAGGTGAAGATGTAAACAAATATAAGCTTATAGACTCTTGTGATTTGGCCTTCGAAGTTTTATCAAAAATAAAATAGAAACAGTAGTAATGAACATAATCGTTTTAATCATATCAACTTGAAATTTCGTACGTTCTTTTTTTCTTTAAAGGAGAACTGAACCCTAAAATTCACTTTTCATCGTTTCAAACTTTAGGCATAGTAGAACAATTATATGAAGTTTTTTAAAGTTGTTAGCCGAGCAGTAGAGAAAAATTTGATGTTTTGCAACGAATAAACAAAATTTGATCAGCGGCTCAATAAGTGATGTCAGCGGTTGCTTATGACGTAGTTTACGATATCAGAGTGATTAAAACGAGGAAATACATGGTTACTGTGCGGCTTTTGGCTGGTGTGAAAGAAAAAAACTTCGCAGGACCTAGATTGCCCAAAAAATATCAAAATTTCAAAGCGAACTTCCATATTTATGCTCTAAATATCGTAACCTACGTCATACCACACCGCTGACAAGCTCATTTGCGACCACGGTGTCAAACCTTTTTTTGAGAGTTTTCTTCTTTTCTATATTAAATTTCTCAATTTTATTCGACAAATTTGAAAAATAAACTTCACAAAGTTAATCTACTACGCAAATAGATTCAAGTAAAGATAGGTTAGTTTTAGCATTCAGTTCTCCTTTAAATCTTACTTGTAGTTATAGTCGCTTCTTAAAAACTATTGTACTGCGATGTTCGCGCATGTGTGACATCTTATCGACCAAGTCCGTGAACAAGATTACTTTCTTTTTAGGGAAGAAAAATAGCAAAACTTCTGTCAAGGTAAAAATTGCAAGCCCATTGCAAACATTTTCTAAAGTTGTTGATGAAACTGACTCTCATCCATTTTGCCATGGCTGAAACTGCACCAATGATCGTGCTTTGGTCGCGGGGAAAATGAACACAAAAACTATAGCTTTGATTTCATTTTTCCCATCAATTTTTCCAGTTTCATAGCCAACATCATATCTCCCTTGATCTTTAGCTTTCCTCCCATAAAGGCCTGAGTTGGATTCAGCTGACCTTTAAACATCTTCACAAAATCTCCTGTTTCCATTGACATCGTACATTGTGTGTTCCCATCCGGGGCTGGTCCAGAGCCGGCTGAACCTGTAAAACCAGTTTTCATCTTTTTAATAGGCCCTTTGGGCCCAATCAGATAATTAACAATTAAAATGATGTTCATAAGCGGAAAGAGAAGGTTAACACCACTTAAGGTATAGTTTCAAGTCTCAACGTTAAGTACTTCAAAAACGACAAATAGAACTTAAATAAAATCATTTTGTTAAAGGAAATATATATGTGAAAATGGTACTGAAAAGCAAGGCTTGTCATTACCTGGGAGAGCATTCTACATTTCTGTTACTTTCCATTTCTTACACATTTGAAGTCAATACCAGAAACTTTGCGATTTTACTGATGTCAACCTGCTCAACCTATTGCTGGATACCATTCTGTCATTTTAATCAATTACAAGCACGGAAACACAATTTTATAAAAAGGCTTCTTCTCGGATAAGGACGTTAAACCGTAGGCCCTCGGAGACTTCTGTGTTTGTGTGTGTGTGTGTCATGTAAAAGGTCTCCCTTCACCTTTGAGTGGTAAAGATGGTGTCCCCAATTAGTAGGGCTTTGGGGGGCTAAATATATTGACAGCTAAATAAAGTTGTTATTTTAGTTGCTCAGGTCGGGTAAATACAAATGGATGATTTTCTTTAAATACCAAAGCAAATTTTCTGCTTTAATACATAATGCTACAGCTAAAGGGTTGAACATTCTATGACTATCGCCCTAAGTAGTGTAAGAAGTTGACAATCCATGAGAACAACTTGTTGCCGGCAATCTTCAGAAGTCACCGCTTAACGGAAGAGTATAATTATCATAAGACAGGAGGAGGAGGAAGTGGAAAGAAACAAGAGGAGCATCAAAAAGGGTGAAAGGGAATCGGGGAGGGGAACATGAATTAGGAGAAGCATTGAGGAGGGGTAGAGGGTAAGATTCAGGAAGAGCATTTCGCCTGGTGGAAGCAAGCATCTAGAGGGGTATCAGGAACGAGGAGGTGGTATTAACCAGGACGAGTGTCAGGGAGGAGGAAGGAGCAAGAATCGGGATTAGCAATGGGAAGGGGAGGGAGGCATTACCCAGGAGGAATGTCAGGGAGGAGGACAAGAATCAAGAGGACTATCTAAGAGGGGGAGGGAGCAAGAATCAGGACAGGCAGTGGGGACTGGGAGGGTAAGACGAACCCTCATCGACGGACACAGGGGAAGGCAAGAATAAGCAGGGCAGAGAGGGAGAAGAGGAAATAAGGTTTGCCTCAAGTTATACGGTTAGAAATACAATCAGTATGAATTTCTCTTACCTTTAATTATAATGTCCTTATCGGATAAAATATTTGCTTCGTAAAGATCTAAAGCATAAAGTCATGTAAGTGTGGCATTCCCAACGAAAATAAATTTTATCTAACTTTCTTCAAATATCTTTTTTTTTCTACTAGCGTGTTTTTACAATAATTTATAGATTATGAATTATTGTAAAAACAAAATTAACTTGAAACAGAAAATAATATTGTGAATCATGTGATAAATGAGTTAAACAAAGCTTACAATTTTATACAAACTATAGAAGAAACGAACCAAAATCAGTTAATTTCAACTTATCATTCTATAAAT
The DNA here is from genome assembly GCA_025331085.2 of Zoanthus sociatus. Classification (NCBI taxonomy): domain Eukaryota; kingdom Metazoa; phylum Cnidaria; class Anthozoa; order Zoantharia; family Zoanthidae; genus Zoanthus; species Zoanthus sociatus. The sequence goes on from JAOBAY020051933.1 coordinate 12,328, forward strand.
GGGGAGTTATGACTTATTACATCACAGTGTGTAAAGATTGGTCTCTTTCAGTTTCAGAACTTAAAGTAAAAAATAGCAAACGAGTGAGACTGTATAAATAATACATTGCTTTATTTATGAGTTATTAAATGCCATGATCCTTGATTTGTGTCAGATTAATGATCATTAGTTTATGAATTAACCAGCTAATTAGTGTAATACTGATTTTAAGTGTCTGTATATCATTTCTTTCATAGAAGATGCAATATCATATTTTAGAAACATGAGAAATAAGTACAGTCAAGAAAAGAAAAAAGTAAGCCAAGCCAAAGTTTCTGGTGCCGGAGCAAAAGACACTGATGATGTGACGAAGGAATTATCTGACATGTTTCCCTACTTGAATTGGCTTGATCCTTATGTAAAAGAGAGAAAACCAAAAAGCACTCTTATCTCTGACATTCAAGATGATGGCGTATCAGATTCTGAAAACGAGATTAGTGATGTCAGTCTAGATAGAAGTGTGACACCTGATGCAGAGAACACCAGTAACAATTCAACCCCTAAGAAAGAGGAAGTAAAATCATGGAAAGTCCACAAGCAAACTGCCAGAGATAACAAGAAGATAAAAGTAGATCGAGAAGAGGCAGAATTCGCTCTGATTAAGTCTTTGAGGGAGAGTATTGCAAACCAGAAAGAAGCTAAAGAAACAGTGAAACAAAGAGATGATAATGATATTTTTGGGCAACTGATTGCGTCTCAATTAAAACTCCTCCCACCCGAAAGAAATGTAATGGTAAAAATGCAAATATCAAATCTGGTTTATCAAAACATGATGCCACCTGCTGCAAACTATTTCCTTAATCCTGCTATTATCAAGTTATTGTTGAAGTTAATACAGGATTTAATGGAGCCGTAACCAATTGTAGAATTGCACACAATTTAGCCATCCTGCTGATGAACAGTAACTGTTTTGCTATTTTTTTCAGCGAC
>JAOBAY020051955.1:0-13296 GCA_025331085.2 Zoanthus sociatus
GGGAGGGTCAGAATTTTATTTAGTACTCCTTCATTTGTTTACATAATATCCCTATAAGACAGTGACAGACTTGATGCAAAGTTTGATGAAGATTTCATGTTTAAAGCTAAACAACTGTTATGATCCCCCCTCCTTACAATACCTACGACCTACACCCATTTCCACACCCTAAGCTTTTTCGGCCCCGTCTAAATGATCATAATGACACAGCAATGCATAGCCATTTTTAGTTAATCCAATCTGTTACTCACAATAGAATTATATTTCACTCATAAAAGCTTCTAAACAAGAGCAGCACTGAATTGTTGTCGGACTCATTCATTGAGGTATAAAACTTCAATGATTTGCTGGAGTGCTGACGGCAGGTGAAAACCAAGAAACTTGAGTAAAAGCAAACTATATCGAATCTTAACATTTATGTTTTTTTTTAGCATCAAATACATGTATATTAACTGGTGTGGTAGTTTAGAATTCTCCTCTAGCCATTTATTACGGCAATATTGGTATATGATGCTTATATATTGCACTTTATTCCCATCAGTCTGTGTGAATAATGATTTTGATGCATGTAAAATGTTTTTCAGGCACAAAGGGACAGCAGCAGGGATTTCGAGGTACTGTAAAGTGCTCAGATTCATACACTACAGTCAACTCTCTCTAAGACGGACACCATCCGGACCGGCCTTAGCTGTCCGTCTTAGAGAGGTGTCCGACTTATAGAGAGTCAACGTAACATGACCCCAGAAATTTTAAGTAATGCTGCACCTGTGCACAGTGAATACGACTCTGTTTAAACTTTGTTTTAAAAGTTATTTACTTGAACGAAACCTACAAACTGGAACATAAACATATTTTTGATGACTGATTTAATTTTAACTTGTACTGTATGTAATTTGCCGTCAAGATAAGAGCTGTCAATTAAACTTCTGGTGTTAAAAAGAGTCACGTACTTGGTAATTTAAGAATTTATAGAGGTGTCCGTTAAGAGAGAGTTGACTGTATATCACATACAAACAACAATAGGGATTTTACGCTAGGACAAAATAAAAATTAAATACTGATTCAGTTTTACACATTTTCCTTTTTGTTGGAAATTGAAAAGTGTAACACTGATTTTAAATAGTGCTGTTTTTGTTTAATATTGAGTTAGCTCGATTACCTAATTTGATACTAAGTTCCCATTTTCAACACTATTTAAAAACCACTCAAGCTTTGTATGTGAGAACAATAACACGTACAATAACCATATTTGTAGCTCACCTTAACTAAAGCAGTTTTTAAAAGACATTATATTTATAATTTTTTATACATAAACGAAAACGTTACGTTATTTGATGTGTGGTAAACGGATAATTTGAACCTTATTTTCAAAACACGGGAAATTGCATTTTGTTGCATGCCTCATGAACAACAGGGATAAATTCAACCATGAATGCAATTCACGATGATGATCAGCCCTAGATTCACTTATTTTCACCTTTTTACAGATGATAGTCAGATCTTCTTTATGCAAACAAGAGCCTCAAAGCCCCGATGCAAACAGCTCTGTTCAAAATCGGAATAATTGTTTTTGTTATCTGAACTGGAAAGCACAAGTTCCTCACTTGATCAAAAAGAATTGACAAAATGTTCAATTGTTATCCAAATACATTTCGTACCACTATTTTCACTTATTTTTTCTGTTCTTAACTCTATCAATTTTCATCTATATATGGACTTATAGCACAACTATTTTAAATCTCTTAAACTACAAAAATACCCTAATATTGCATGGTATTCTAAGCTGCCCTAGTTTTTATGTTTTTATAATGTCGAGTTATAGAAATATATTTATAATTTATAGAGACCTATAAATATATAAACCATAAATGATAAAACATTTAAAAATATATGGTAAAATGCCAGCACTTGCGTCCTCTCTCAACCAACAACGGCACTTGCTGTGAGTGACGTCACAAATAAAATGGCGCCGCCTACGAACGGCATATTTACGTCAATTTGTATATGATTAATTTAGTAAGTATATGAAATTCTAGTGTGTAAAGACAGTTACCGAGACTGTAGGATGTGGTATCAGGCTGGAATGTGCCATACATCTTCGTTCAAACAGTTCATAAACAACGGATGTCCAAAGACGTGCGGATTGTGTACGGGTAAGTTATCATACGTTTCGTCACACTTCTTGCAGTGTCCACGAATTTGGGGAACGCATGGCGTCCAAATTGGGTTGAGTTGTTTATTTGCATCGAGTAATGAATAAAGCGTTATAGACTAGTATCTGAGAATCTGATCCTCTCATTAGACATTTATCTTCCCTGCCTGAAATACTTTGACTTTATTAACAAGATTGTTATGATATACTATGTAATTTCCATAATTCTACCTAGATCGAATGCTGATCCCACCTCAAGAGCGATCGCAAGGTGCAGACTGGTCTCACAGTAACCACAGAGGCGAGCAGCAACCTTTCGGAACTAAAATTAATCCAAAGAAAGTAAACCCAAAACTGTTGTCTAAGCATTATCCTTTCCTGCCTGAACAAGGCAGTGTTTTGCAGGACAAAACGAAATTCCTAAAACAACAGTCCCGTGATCCAATGTTCAAATTTTCAAAGTATTTAGCCGATAACGGCACTGCTAATACAACGATTACTACAAACACATCTACAGCCCAACAAAACAGTAAGTCATTAAACTATAATAAATTATTAATTTTTTGTAAAGTAACTTTCTGGCCTCCTAAGACTTTAAAAGTTTAACTAATTGAATGCCGTTTGAAGAACTAGCATTATTAGAAGTTTCAGAGTCACACGGAAGTAAATTATACCAGAATAGCAGAATAACAATCGCGTTTACAAAATGTTTTTGTAGGTGTTTCAAGTGTCCATGTATTTAGAGCCTTACGTTTCTTGTGAAGCTATTAGAGGGCAAATTAACTTTTTTTTATTAATCTTTATACGATAGAAACTTGTTCATGCTCAATAATCTAAAACTCTTTTAATGTAAACCAAAAGGTGTGACAATTGAAAGCAAATAACAGTGGCAGTGCCTACTAAACTAAGACAATTAACACTGTCGTTCGTCCAACAGATTGCACTGATATTTTCATTAAGTGTGGAAAATGGAAAGAGGAAGAAATTTGCAAAGACTTTAAATTAAGGGAGTATTTGAAATATGGATGTGCCAAGACATGCAAATTTTGCAGTAAGTAAAACTGCGTGTTAAAAACCGTTTAAATATCATGCTTGTACAAGTTACTCGAGCAATGCTGTTGGAGTGGGATCAGCGGTTAGGTTTACTATCGGTCTAGCCCTAGGATCTCTACCAAACATATCTTTTAAAAAATGTGTGAGAATGGCGTGGCGATGCGTGAGAGCTTGTGAGGGATCTCAATGCGTGTGTCCACGCAAAATGCGTGCGAGTTGCAACGTTTGTTAAATATTCTTTTTTAATTTTAAGGTTGTTGTTTTATACAACAAGCTTTGTCTTCTTAGCTTATTGGTTATAGTATTTTCTTAATACGCTTAATCCTCTCAAAAGTGTTCACATCAGCATACTCAAGAGAGAATGAAGCATGAGTGTGAATCTCCGTACAGGTTTTATTCAGGGTATATGTTTTATTATGCGAAAGCTCCGCCGGCTAAGAATAACGTTGGGCTCTGGGGACGAGCATACCGTAATCCCTCTCAAGCTATTTTTAAACATGGTACCCAGCTCTTCCGCTCCGCGGATGTCACTCGCTCGTTATGTGCCTGTATGTTTTCGTGGAATATACGTGAAGAAACAGTCGAGATGGTTCCGTTCTACATTTTCGCCATTTCATCTCAGATTATTTTGTAAAAAGTCTAACATCGGCGGAAAAGCTGGATACTATGTCTAACAATAACTTGAGAGGGTTTACCCTAGGATTAAGACTATATGGAGGATTTACTTTCTTATACCCTTCATCCTCTTTTGGTAACGTCCACTGAAACATTTTAGACTCGCCATCAATCAGGTGCAAATTATATAATTTTACACCGTAATGAAAAATAATCTTTAGACTGACGTTTCTGAGTGAATGCACGACTCCAGTCCGAAACATCAGTCTAAGAATTACTTTTCACTACGGTGTAAACTTTATCCTTTTTTATAAACTGTTTCTGTAGAAACACCGACGCAGCATCCATTTATAAAAATTATATGTATAGGCTTGAGTTAGCCAATGCTCACTAAATGTTTGACTATACCGCAGAATAGGTTACGACAAAGTTTTATCTTGTACATTCTATAGTTTTAAGTGACATTAGCATGTTGTGTTACTTTGTTTCGAACAGACTGTCGTGACATGTATCGCGAGGCGCCTTACTGTGCAGAATGGAAAAACAAAGGATTTTGTGACACCTTCCCCGGCCAGATGGACAGCTACTGCCCCAAGACATGTCTACTGTGTGGTAAAATACTTCAGTGCAAATTATTACCCTTAACCTCTTCCTAAGGTTACGGCCGTTATATCGTTTAGGGTGCAGATCAACTGGGAAGAGCGAGGCCAAAATGGCATGATGTTTTAAAATTGGCCAAACTTGATATCCTGAGTTGTTTGTAGTAAGAAGCCATGTTAAAAAATTAAAGTTCTACAGATGGCCGACAAACCCGTCAAAATTTTGCGAAAACAAGTCGCTTAAACAACGAAGCTATGTCTTCCACCATGAATCGGGAACAAGCGGGACGTTTTTGTGTTTCTCTTCCTTATGGCACAAGAATGCTAGGCAAACCGGAGGCGAATTTGTCTTTTCTTTTCTTTTCTTGACGACTAGACAATTTTTGAAGGAAGCTTTTTCGAAAAAAGCGGCAAACTATTGAACGAAATGATCTACCATCTTTGTCGACCATAGAAGCTAGCAACTCCAATATACTGATGACGTAGATGATGTTGATTGCATGATTGGCGTCAGTGGAGTCAAAGAAACTCCAAAGATACATATAACTGACGTGCAATTTTTTAAAATAATCTTTTATAATATAGACCACTGAGCAGTAGTCTGAGTACTAAGGGTGTAATACGTTTTTGTTCTCCTTTGTATTTCATACAACTTTAATGCAGGGGAAATACAGCCATTTTTATGGGCATATTTCACCTTGTAAAGAACAGCTATACAGGTAACAAGCTTCTCTTGGCCTAGCAGTACACGTGCACCAATTGCAAGAAGAAAGAATCTTTAGTGGACCTTTCTCTCATACTACATGAATACTGTTAAACGATATAAATCATTGCTCAGCCTTTGAGAAGCTCGCACATGACCCAGTTTCAGAAACGGAATGTGGTTTTCATTGGAAAAATATTTTAATACGTAAACAATATCCACCAATTCTCTTATCAAAAAGGGGTTACGCTTTTTGGTATTTGTAGACTCCAATAAAATCCACATCTACGGCTTTGACTCGCAGAATATATCCAAAAGTTTGGTTTTTCGTCGACATCCGAGCAATCCCACACATTGTTCAGCTAGTCTAACTGTTTTATCTCGTTCTTGTGTCGTAAAAACGAAGACTCACTTCGTACAATCTACCTTTTAGGGTTCATATATCTGTTATTGACTAAAATTAACAAGTAGTTTGTACTCGTGAGCAGCAAATGCCTGCTCCACAAGTATGAACCCTCCAAGTGCAAGAATGTTGTCGTCCAACTAAAAAAATCTTTGTATTCTAACGTCCTTCAAAATCTCAAGCGATGCCCCTGGTATAAAGACTTTGCTAGCTCAAGTTCACTGATTGTTTACAAAGAAGGTATGGTTTGGCCGCGTGCTCGCCCCTTTACACTTTAAGCAACATGGCTGCCGTAACCTTGGATCGGCGTGTTATGTTATGGGTTATGTCATCGCTAATTATCTAGTTTCAGATGCTGAACATAAAAAACGATACATTTTTATTCTATAAACCTAATAATTAACTGTTATATTGAAATATTAATGAACTTTATTATACTGATTATGACCAACGATAAAGTTACAACGCAATGGCGGAGCTATTCACGCGGTTACATACGCGAAAACAGAAATATGAAAAAAAAATGTAGACTGCAACGGGATTTGAGCCGCATAGCATGTTAAAGTCTGAGTGAAGATATGGTTTCCAGCGATGTTAAAACTTGACCTTATTGTTTCGGATAAGGCCTTTACTGGAATGTCATTATGAGGGATTGAAAAAAAAAGATACGACTTGGAGGTTTTTTTTAATTTAAGCCATTTAAAATCTTTCAAACGCGTCGATGTTACTACACTCAGTTTGCAAGGGCTAGGGTTCACAGGGGAAACGCAATGCTTCAGTCAGTACTTATTGTGATAATCTAGAACATCACTTTGTATTCTTTCCCCCTCAAGGAGATTCTGTTGCTCCTCCAACCATGGGTCAACATCCTTTGCCCGCCCCCACCGGGATTCCACCTATCAACCCAGGATACAGGTTAAAAACGGATCAGCCGTATGAAGACACTCGAATTTTCAAGGCGAAGAAACCATTAACATTTCTTGTTAATGAAAAGCTGCAGCGGCAGCCAATTATGAAGGTGATGCAAAGCTTACGAAAAAAACGTCTAGTGGGAGGCAATGAAATACCGCTTCCCAGTGATGTGGGTTTTGGTCAAACGCTAGGCAGACCAGCATCAAAACCAAAGCCGGCTTTACAAACGCTTGAGCGAGCAGACAACTCCATTTTCAGCAAGGTAAAAGACCATACAGGAAATATTCAAGATCATTTTCAAAAGCTTGACAAAAACATAGCTGAAGAATTCAGTCTTGCCAATAAGGACCAGTACAATGAAATAGAAGGATATCCTATCGCGGATGATTTTGATGAGCAAGGCAGTGAAGATGTAGAAACTGCAGCTGTGAGGGAACACGACAAAGATCAAAAGGTAACGTAGATTGAGTTCCGTGAAAGCAAAAAAAAGGACTGTTGAAATAATATTCGTAGTATGTAATAGGACAAGTTATATCCGAGAGGAAATTCGCTCAATACGTCGGCCGTATCATAATTTGAGGACTACTAGCAGTTTTAACTGCATCTCCCATATTAGATTTCGCTATGTGGCTGCTCTGGCGCGCAGTCGTAAAAATAAATTGTTTCCTCATTCGTTGTTGGCTATGCCATGCTGATGACATCCCAAAAAGGAGAACTAACTGCCATTTCCCGAGTATTTCGAGCGTGAAAGCGTATTTGGCCAAAATGAGAAATGGAGATCCAACAGTCTTTATTTTGTGTTTGACTTCTTGAATACGATAGCCCGGTTTGATTGGAGGTAAACAAAACAGCAGTAAACGGCAGCCAATAACAAAGGCCATACGGTATCTCAACAGATATGGAAAATACGATCATGCTCATTGTTTGACGTTCTGGATGAAGCTGTTTTAAATGAAAAATTTTTCAATTCTGAAAAGGTGAATTGCAAATGGAATACGTGTTTTTTATTCTTTGACGTGGCCAGCGCGATTTTTCGTGAGCAGGTGATCCATTCATCGCTCTTCCAAGAATGATCTTGCGCGAGAGATAGCGAGCGAGAGCGATCACTCGCCTTAAACGGCAAGCACTGTGTTTAATTGTTCCAGAATATCTTATGTTATTTCGAAGTTAAACTATTATTTTGTACTGAATCATTTCGTAAACAATGTAATCCATCTTACTTGCACTCCGAGAAAAGCCCAAGTAGATAATTGCAATATATAAGCTACAGAGTGTTTGTATGTTGTCCAAGAGCGATCGCTCGCCTTAAACGGCAAGCACTGTGTTTATTGTCCAAGAAATCTTATGTTAATTCGAAGTTAAACTATTATTTTGTACTGAGTTATTGCGTAAACAATGTAATCCATCTTACTTGCATTCAAAGAAAAGGCCAAGTAGCTGCGTACAATATATAAGCTACAGAGTGTTTGTATGTTGTCCAAAAGATCTTATAAAATGCCTTACTTCGTTTCTCTTTGAAGGGCCCTTCTGACTACAACACATATGTAGATGCCGAGAGGAAATTCCAAGGGATGAATGGTGGATCTGATTATTACTTTGATCGCTATTCTAAAGACCCGGATCTTGCTGCCTCTCAACAGTTGGAGCAACAGCAACTTATGGCTGAAACTGGAGAGAAGTTTGCGTACGGCCGAAGTAACTTCGATCTACCGCTGAATCAGTTACATAGGAAACTCAATGACGCAGCCAAAAACGCCAATAATTTACATCATCGCAAAAAAGCCAATGATATAAAAGTGTCACATAAAAGACATTAAAAATATGTTAAAAACACTTACACTATATATAATGCTACTAGAAATTGTTCTCGCAGAGACTAAAAATTTTCAAGAAGCGCATATTTTCTAACAAGCAAATTAAACTGAACTGTAATATTTAAGTGTTGGGAACTTTGATCTAAGAATAACATGTGGAGGGCGTATCTATGTCACTGTGCATGGCACAAACTTCCCACTAGTTCTAGACCTCCCCGAATGAAGAAGAACGCGAGAGACTTAAACTGTCAATAGATAGCTCATAAGTAGTTTATAATGTCTATATGAGAGACCGTTCGCTTAAACAACATACAGAATAAATTTCAAACTTGATACATTGCAAGAATAACAATTTACGCAAACAAAGAATTCAAAGAACAAATATACCCCAAACCAAAGAACGACAGAACAGAATTATTTATATATATTTAAGCACAGATCAAATTATACTTTTGTGATTTGACAGCTAAACCTTTACGAGTCTAGTGGCCCATGGAGCCGGCACATATCTCCGGTTTCTGTAGTATTGGCTCCCCCTGGACGGGACACTAATCCATCGCAGGTTAGCTCCCAGCAGATGTTAGTACTCATCAAGAATGGAAAGTTTAGTTTGTTTTTAAAAACGAAAAAGAAGATCGAATCAATATTCAAAGTTCGGGACCTTGTGGGCGGAAGGCAGAGATGTTACCAACACCGCTAACCACGCATGTCCCGTGATCATGACAGAGCCTGAGTTGGGTTAGTTTATGGGATGTCAGATGGGTTCTGCTTTGTTAGTGACAGTAGTAAGAAACAATAATTTTTTTAAAAGTAAGCCGTTCATTTCTTACATTTTTGGCATCATTCCAACTCAAAAAAAATGTTGAACTGCAAAAAGTGTGCTTAAATCAAAGCTAGGGGCCCTCAAGACAAACCTTAGAACTCTTGAACTTTTTTTAAAAACTTCATTGAGAAATCGTTAAACGTTTGTAACATTTTTTTAACAAGTTAGTTAAAGATGCATACAAGACTCTTAAAGCATTGATCCAAAAAGGTGATAAACTATATTCTAGATTTATTGAATTCAAATTCCTCAATTTTGTGCTTGTGATAAATAACTCCGGAACGCCGAAAGTGAAGCTATGCCACCGTACGTGTAAACTGTAGAATAAATCCCAAACCAATCCACATACTCCCTCGATCCGAGATCATCATCGGTAATTGGAACATCTTCAATCGAGCAGCACAAAATTCTATTCTGATAATATTCCATCTGTTCCTTTTCCTACGTGTCCTTAAGAATCTCCCCAACCCTTCCCCCATTGTTATATCTTAAGAACCTCCCCTTACTCTACCCCCGTAGAGCTAAAATAATTTTTAAAGAATACGAACTCGTTTATTATTTCCCATTCGAAGCGGGATCACTTTAGATAATATTAGTTGTTGTTGCTGTTGAAGATCTTAGAGCTTCTTCTTGAATCACGTTCCAAGCAAAATGAATATTTTCATCCGTGGAATGCTCGGATGATATACAAAATCTAATTACTTTTTGCTGCTGGAACTGCCCGGGACCAATGTGAATCTTTCCAGTTTTATTCACGGCCTTGATCAACTGACCATTAATTTCATCGGAATCCTTAAAAATAAACAGTATTACTTGTCAACAACAAAATCTATTAAAGGCTAAAAAGTTATCAAAGTGAATAGAAATAATATAATGTAAATTTAAAGTTGATAAGAGATTTAGAAGTGTGTGAAAACAGTTACCCAGTAACGATAAGGGTGTTGTGAGTCAAAACTAGTTCCCGAGTAAATGACCAACTCTTTTCAAATGCAAAATGCAAATCCTGCATTTTGATTGGCAACGCTACTAGTGGTCTAATAGTAATAGTCATCGAGAGAGAAAAGATGGCGGATCAAAATAGTAATAAGCCCCGTTTTACTATAGAATCAGAGGAATTCATCAATAATTTAATTTGTACATCCTTTTTTGATCGATTAGTGGGTTTATACTAAAACAGTTAGCCCTCTCGGCCTCATGGACTACGAATTTGAATAGCTCATCCGGCCTACGGCCTCATGGGCTATTGACTCGTAGTCCATGAGGCCTCGAGGTCTAATTGTTAAATATTAGTTAGCAACATAAGTGCTATAGTCATGCCTTGTCAAGCCTTTAACTACAAGAAATTAGTAACAAGTTATAGACTTCTTTCATAAATGGCGACCATTTTAGTGTCCTTTTGTCTTCATTCAATTTAGCCTCACTAGCCTCGTGTTCTAGCAGAAAATTCAAAAGAATATCTTACCCCAAACGAGGCTAGTGAAGCTAATATGAATATGGACAAAAGAATACTTAAATGGTCGCCATTTATGAAATAGGTCTATAATGAATATGGTTTTCATTGTAATGGTCACAAATATTCGGACGTAATCAAATCCTTAAGTGACGTCACAATGGTAATATATACGCGTATTTCTCTTGATAATAGAATTTAATCATAAATGGCAAAAATTTTAGTATTCTTTAGTTTTCATTCAAATTACGGGTCACTAGCCTACTTCCTTAAAATAGTTGATAAAGTTTGAATCTAACTCGTACTGGCTCAGAAAATATTGAGAGAAAATATCAGCGCCGACATAAGTGACCCTCTCCCTTCCCCCACAAGAATTATCCATTTCCAAAACCCGAGGGATAATAGACACACGAATTCGACGTTTGCTTTGCAGTATATGTTTTACCGTTTAATCTATCTTAAACAGCTAAAATTTACCGCGGTAAGGATTTAATGACAGATTTATAAAGTTTACCAACCAGATGTTGATACTTGAGTACTGTCGCTTTTCGTCGCTTCTCCTTTATCTTCACTATTGTTCTTCAAAATCGACTTTATGTGGTTCTTCTCCTTTTCTGCCCATGTTTTAAAAGTTAAAAGTCTGTTTACTTTATTAACGTTAGCGGAGGCAAAGTTTCCATGACGAATACCTTTTTTGTATGAGAATGACTTTCCAGTGCCCGTGCTGTTTTCCTCATTTTTCCGCTTGACTTGGAATTTCTCACTTCCATTTTTCCCAAAAGATTTTAGTGTAACTGGAGGCACAAATTCAGGATTCCTTAATTTTAACATTCTTCTCGACCACGCTCTTGGTTTATTGGCATGTTGCTTAAAAGACTTCAAACCGGAACGAGGATCCCCTAACGCGAGAGTTGAAAAAGCAAAGTTATATAAGCAGAGATTCATTTTGAAACAGTTCAATATTAATATCTAATCTCAAAAGCATGACACGATGAAAAAATTATTCAACAATCTGTTTTATAAAATCCTTCATCAACATGACTTTTAGTTGCTCTATTTTAAATAGTTTTGGTTTTATTCCTTTAATCAGTTATTTGACAGGAAGACGCTCAGTTTATCACAAATATCTGATGCAGTAACTGACTGTATCTTTTCCAAACCGTGATCAGCGATCGTAATTCATGATTTGTGTCTTGTTTATCATTAATGATTTCACTGGAAGTGGAATCTCAAAAATAAACAAATTGAATTTTAAAGAAACTTTAGAAGCAAAAGCAGCTATGCAACAGTTGAAGTTAGAGATTTCTTTCAACATATACCTTACCATCACGTGACCGCTCCGTATAGTACTTTGGGAATTAAGTAATCCAGATGAATCTTAATCAAACACTTTAAAAGTTTTTGTATCCTAGAGTAGAAATGATCAATGTTATATATACACACAAAAACATAGAAATAATGGCATACCACACAAGTCACAAGATTTCTTGCAGTACAGCTTCATTAGTTTCGGCCGTTTTTCACAGTATCCATGGTAACTCCAAACTGGACAGCTAAAGCGGTGCTCTTTAGAGTCTATGCAGCCGTTCTTATAATCTGAATGAAAAATTCCACAAATACTGGATTCAACTGAGCAAAAAGATTAAGCGAAGAACACAAAGAGAACAATCAGTAGTGGAGAGTAAAATGGAGTTTATTGGTGAAACCTGTAGCATCATTTTTAAATATAAACTGCACGTCTTTAGCTAATCACTGTGACCGATCTTTTAAAAACAAGATTAGATTTGACTTTTTATTGTAAGCAAAATGAATTTTATTTTACTTGTTTAGCTGATTGCATTGTAGGAACAACTTCCCTAGACATAGTTTCATGCTGCAATACATCGCTGTTAAACATCTTTTTATGAAATAAAATTGTATACAACTTAGCCTTGAGTACGGATAATAATGATATTCGGACGGGCGCAAATGACACAACTCGGGCAACAAAAAAGATATATGCACTCCAAACATCATGTGATTATCCATTAGCCAATTCAATGTGACATTTATTGCATTTAGAAGACTATTCTAAAATAACATTTTATCCAGCTTACAGCCTCCCCTACATTTCATAGGATAATGTTAATAGTCAAAATATTAAAATGGTTTTATTTTAAATTTATACATAATGGACGACACCAGTATCTGACCTTAAGGCCAAACATTTACGACCAGTAACTCTTTTATCTTCCTAACCATATTACAAAGCATTATCTTCACATACTTCATACCTAGGAAGGATCGAAGATGACCTCTGGGTTCGTTTTCCAAAACGACATCCGGGAGACCTACCAGGAAAGTTCAATTCCGCAAGAATCAGTACACACTTTTTTTTGAAGAATCGCGTTTATTCTAATCACAAGGCTCAGATTTCGGAGATTTTATAAGAATGTTTTAAAAATTATACTGCGGCTCAATCACTGGACCTGCATAAGATGCTAGATATTCTATAGTGGAGTATATCGAAAGATTAAAGCAGAATACCTCAATGACAACATCCACAAGAATCGCGCGTCTTATCCCGATGGGAGTAAAGCTTAATTGGTTTAAAAGACATCAACGGAGTGTTAGTTGCGCTTAGACTTGTGCTGAACATACTTTATAAACAGTTTTGCTACTTATATCGTTGATTTCTACCCCCGGGCGGGAAGGACTCCCCTGAAAAGTGGGTAGGGGTGCTCGACGATACTTTTAGGGTCATTTTTAAAATCTTCCGTCGAGCACGCCTAC
>JAOBAY020052009.1:0-22700 GCA_025331085.2 Zoanthus sociatus
GATTGGACGTACGATTTTTGCTCACTAGTGAAAAAACATCGTACGTCCAATCAGAAGCGCGAACGATGAAAATTCACCAGTGAAAACCATCGTTCGCCTCTCTGATTTGCTGAGAGCAGTGAGCGAACGATTATTTAAGAAATGGAATTTCCGTGCGTAAATCTCAGTATCTATGGAATAAAAAAGAATACTAAACTGGTCGCCATTTATGAATAAGGTCAATCTCCTCTGTCTAATTACTTCTTCAATAAAATTTTGTTAGGTTGCACACCAGAGGTCTTCATTTCGAGTGGTATTTGGCCAATGGACCTTCAAAATGTTCCTGAGGCAACGATGTATGTTAAGATGAAAACAGCATGCCTCCAACGCTACAAGGCAACAATCTGTAATTTACTATTACTTTGAAGTTACCAACAAGCCAGTTGAGCCAAGAGGCCGGTTGGCGAGCCGTGGATGTTTATAGTCATAGAGCAGTCAGTACGCGGGGTTCGAGCACCAGAAAGAAACAATTTCAACTCCAGCATAGCTTAAACAAACAATAACCATTCATCAAGAACAAATCATAGAAGTGAATCGATTTTTCAGTTATGTCTGTATCAGCCAATCACAGCACGATTTGATTAGGATGAATCCAATGAGAGCGCCTGTTCATAATGCTTGCACCGCAGCTTTCTCAGTAATGCTCGTGTTTTTGTTTTGTTCATTGGCACCTGGCGATAGATCTTCTCAAACCTTTACTGAAACAAACAGAAGATGTTCAAAAGCGAATCTTTCTTACGCACTCCTGCAACTTGGAATGATGGCGAGGGCAACCGACACATACATTTTTGTCTTTAGCTTCAGTTTTAGAAAGAGGCTACATGCTCTCAGTAAATTTATCAAAGATTTCAACCTCGTGTGTTAATAAACACACCTTTGTGAGACATTGTTTAAGATATTGTCGTTTTTGCATTGATGTACTTGCAAACTTCACTTTTAAGTCTCGCAATTTAGTAGCTAGAATAATTGTAGCGCGGGGTGAATGTATCAGTTAAATCTACTAGTGCTTAAGAAATCGTGTTAACAGAAAATCTGAAAGGGAGAGAGAGAGAAACTGGCAAAATGCGGCAGAAAAAAGAAGACCAAAAACAGCCGTTTAAAATGCACTTATAACACTCGGTTTCTTGAATCTGTTCTTTTAATCAAATTGTTATTATTTTCATTTAGTCTAGAGAATAATTTAAGTGCTAGTGAATGTTCAAAGAGCTTTCTGTAATGTTGGGCTGACGAACGTCAACCAAAAAACAAACGAAATACATGTTCTTTGCCTTTCTCATGCGTGCTAGATGACTTTAACCTGTTTCAATTTTTGGGGAGGAATTTTTCAGCCACATGCTCAGTCTTCTAAAGAAGATTTCCATATCGCTTTTTTGTATTCATATTCAACCGACCTTTCTGGTACATCAATTAGTCTAACGCTTTGAAGTCTTTTGTTATTTTTAGTTTCCTTAAGCGGTGTTTAATGCAATGATAAGAATTTGGAAACATGGAAACAAATTAAGAGCAAAATGAAACGTAACTCTAAACGTGCATGTGGATAGTTCTCACGGGACTACAGATTTGTTCATGACTCAGTTAAGTTTAAAAATGCTAACAATTCTACCTTTCTGCAATATCATTTAAAAGTACTTTGAAGTGCAAACTTAAATAGTTTTGGCTGAGTTAATTCCGTTGTAGTTATTACTCAAAAAATAGGAGAAAATTGCCCGTTGAGGCTTTCAAGAAAATTTAACAGGAGCTGAAAGAATCAACAATAGTTGATTCACTTTCTCTCTAGTATACGTCTGCCTAATAATTCCCAATTTAAAATACAGAGAAACTAAGTTACTGAATTTTTAATAGAAGTTTCGTGGCCAACTATCCAGCGCTTTTCTCAAGAAAAACACAAAACATAAACCATTGCAGATTAGATAGACGCCAGACGTCACTGAATTATCGCAGGTTAGCTGGAAGCGAGACAGTGAACCATTGCAGGTTAACTGGACCCGAGACATGAACCATTGCAGGTTAACTGGACCCGAGACATGAACCATTGCAGGTTAGCTGGACGCGGGATACTTTAAAACTATCTCTGGTAAGCTTGACGCGAGACACTGAACAATCGTTATTGCTCTCTAATAAGGATGAAAACTGAGACACCTTTTGCGCTGAAAAAAGTACAATACACATAAAAAAATCCATCATGCTAGTTGTGTTGATATAATTAAAAAAAATTGCTTGCACTTACTCGCATTACAACAACTTTAAAACTTTTCAAAATAATAAGCATAAATATACGTTGAAGTGTGCAACAGGTTTTTAATTAAAGGGGCCTGGCGACTGATTTTTCCCTGTTTCAAATTAACCTTACTTAGTTCGGAACTCCAATTAAACGGATCAATAGAATTTGTTCCAAGCCGTTTTAAGGAAATGGCTAATTACTGGTTCTCCTATAATAATGTGAGCTCTCCTTAGTTCCTTATTACTGCTCAAGATCTCTGATTGGAGCATAGGTGATTAGAACTAAAGTTTAGATTACATGGGATTAATTCTGTCAGTTTATCAATGGATTGTAATCTCGTATAGCAGTCTGTGTTTCTCAATCTGTGCTATTTTGTAGTTTATCAGATAAAAGGGCAGCTAAGATTATACTTGTTCATTTGTCTCCTAGAAGTTGAAAATCGCATTTTAGACAACTTGAAAATTGTATAGATTGTCATAGCCGTCATAGTGTTGGGTTTCTTTACATTCAATTAAGTTTATCTGATATTTCTTTAGTGATGTCTTTATGAATCAAACTCTTTTATTCTTGAAAGAAGCAAGAAGACGTGTTTGAAAGAGTTTCATGATCAAAACATGCATCAGATCATGCAAAAAGCTCATAACTTAAATTATTTTTCGCGCTTTTTTGTATAAAAAGAAATAAACATATACAAATAATTATTGTTTTGTTTTATGAGTAAAATGGATTAGAAATATGCTTTGTGTATCGCCTGAAGGCTTTTTACAAGGCCATTCTAACATTTTAAAACAACGAATACTCGAGCTTAACAGTTAAGATTTTGAGTAGATCACTTTTAGTTTTCCAAGTTGTAGATTGTTTTGAATGATAAGAGTAATTCAACTTAGTAATTCAGCATGAAAACATAAGAATCAGTTCCCGTGTTTAAACTGTATAAGAATAAGGATCCTAAATAATGCATGTTTATTATCATTTAATGTTGTTCTTTTTTTCATATTCTTATTTCTTTTACTTTTAATTCCATGATTAACACTACCAAAATCGCCAAAGGAATAAGAATATTGAGGCTGGCTGAGTTTATTGTTGTTTTTTTTTTACCGTTATAAAAAAAGTACTGAAAATTTGAGTCTTAAGGCACAGTGCGTGGTAGGATGATAATGAACCCTTTATTCAATAATTCAGAAACACAGCTGTAAATTCTTGGAAATTAATTCAGAAAGCATAAATGTATAAGAAAATAAGTTACAGCAAATAGCAAAGTCAAAAACCATTTTTAATTGCTCGTGAGATCCTAATTAACGAATGCTGGTCAAACTACTTAAAAGATGACCCTTGAAAACCCACAACAAAACCGCATCGGATCTTCGATCTTCGATAGTTGCGTTCTAAAGTTTTCTAGTAATGGTTCAAAAGTCGCTTTTAGTTTTATTCTTATTTTCATGTTCAGCATGTTTTATTAGTTCTTCTTTACCAGTCGAAATTGTTCGCCTTCCACAACACATTAATGACCTCTTGAATCGAGATACGAGAATGTATCAAGCTAAACGCGTCCCTTGTATCATCGGCGCACGCTACAGAACTAGACGATGTCGAAATGGAAAGCGAAAAAAAAATCGCCAAAAAGGTCAGAGTGTGTCTACTCTCATTTCAATATTCTTGCGCTTGTTGTATATTAGTTTAAGCTAACATTATTATAGCAAAAAACAAAATGTTTTTATTATAAAGATTTCCATATTGTCAGTCAACCTTGTAGCGTAGATTAAAATCTAAATAAGGCACGTACACTTAAAAAGGAATCTCAAATTTTTGCTCGCGGTAAAATGTCATTGCATGCTTCCTTGTCACTAATCCGTGTTCTGAGTAACCGGAGAAGACTTAAGAAAAAATTATTTACGAGCCTCGGTTTATTTTATTACTGATTGACGCTTTTAAAAAAGTTTTTTTTTATAACAATGAGCCTCAAAATAGCCTGCGCTGCAGAGCTTGGGCCGGCTGCCTCGCAGGCTACCTCAAAAACACTTTAGGCCAATTTTTTTTATTTGAATACGAATGATGCACGTTTTAAAAGATAAAGATAAGATTGCCAAATTCTGTACGAAATTGACGTAATAAAAGAGGACAACTTCAGCTCAATGATGACGGGTTGTTTTTTCAAAACCTTCTATGTCATATTGTCCTTGCTTAATAAAATGTATATGTGTGAACCACACCTAGCTACATAAATAATGTCTTATGGCATCATAGTACGAGTTAGTATTTATGAAACTAAACGTTTTTGAAAGTATATATTTCCGACTTTTTCTGATTTATTAACCGATATCTAAAAGGAACAGAATGTGCTTTTTATTGCCTGGCTACATATCATTGGATAAGTTCTCCTGAATGGCCTTAATTAGGAAAAGAGAATAGGCATCGTAAGCCGAACGAAGACGTGCTCACCATGCATTTAACAATTAGACCTCGGGGACCGATGGACTACGAGTCAATAGCAGGCCCACAAGCATAGACCGAATTGGCTATTCAAAGTCCATGGGGTCGAGAGGTTTGATTGTCTTAGTATAAACCTACTAATCGGTCAAAAAAGGATATACAAATTAAATTATCAATGAGATCTTCTGATATTATAGCAAAACGGGGCTCATTACAATTTTGGTCCGCCATCTTTTCTCTACCAGTAGCTATAAGAAATAGACCTCCATTAGAGTAGCCAATCAGAATCCTTGTTAGACCGTTAGTAGGTTTATACTATTAAACGGATAGGCCCTTTGGATCTAAGCTCACAGGTTGCTGTTGCAACGCTCTGTATGTTTGAGCCGCACTTCAATGTTTACACCCTGTAACAAATCAACAAGATTTAATCCCTTTTAATTCATGTTATCGTTTTTTAAGTTTCTCTGTGCTCCGTCTATGACACGGACCTAGACACAAAATAAGATCACTTCTGTTGTTAACTGCCAGAGCCCTTGATCTTCAAACAAGAGTAAGTTTTAGGACCAACAATTAACAAATTTTCCTGAGCAGCTGCTTTAAGAATTAGTCGTTCAGAAAAATTAAGAAATTCTAACTAGATACGGCAATTGTGTTCTAAAAATCTTTTACGTCACTTTGCAGAGCCACTCTGACGGCATCGAAAACGACTACTAAGTCAAAAGATTTTACTCGTGACATGGAAAAGAGATTATTTTGCAGCCTTCGCGGGCGCTGATAAAGGATGTTCAAAATAGCCCTCCAAAACTCATTCTCAAGGCAACTTCATACATGGGACGTTATCCAAGATCCTACTTTAAAATACTTATCGTCAGTGTAACTTGTTAAATACTTTTTTTAATGTAAAGCAAATTTAATGTCTCATTAGATTTTCCTATAGTTTCCTAAAATAAAGAGCAGTTATTGAGGACAATGTAAGTTGTTTTTCCCTTATCGCTTCGCAAAATATCTGTGGCGAAACGGTTTAACATTAACAAATTCTTTCAACTTACTACCCTTTTTGCTCTCTTTCACAACCTTTATATAAAAACTTGGGGTTGAAAAATATCAAGTATCTAAGAGCATCCTAAAACCAAATCTGAGGGTGAAAAAAGGCGAGTAGTGGAAAGTGATGTGATAGCATCGAAATATTCCTCTAAACATATTAAAAATTTCTTTTCTAAAAATCATACTTTAACTTCCTAAATATTTATTTTTGGTCTTGTTTTCGAGTTTTATTTTCAAGATTGTCAGTTATCATTGGATTTCAAAACGATTCTGTGGTTAACTAGCAGAAGATCAATTTAGTAGCGCTCCTTTTGTCAGTATTACAACCTGGCCCTTCGGTCCTTAACACCCTTTGTTGTTTACACTTTTTGGAAGATGCAATAATGTGACAACTAAATTTTCCAAAATTTGCCCGTCGATTTTACTACCTGTTCTTGTTTTTTTTAGGGCCTTGAAAATCCGGCAGCCTGAATTCGGCCGAGCACCTAGGGGTTTATAGTAAGCGCGTAATGAGTTAGATGTGTTGCAAAAAAGTTAAGCAACCCAGGTACAAGAATATGAAGGAAAGCCGAAAAATACCATTAATTGATATGAAACAAACAATAATCTAAACGACGCTGGAAAAGAATTGGGAGATAACCGCAAACCGTGAATGGAAAACACTGTTTTCCTACTGACCAAAGGAGAGCGGTTTGTTTTCGTGGCCGTAATCCTACCGGCAAAACGCCAGACTAATAAACCCCCAATTACAATAATTACAATAATTGCTTGAAACATCACATTGGTGGACCCACTACAATTATTATAATTTGTTTCTATGAAAGGCTTTAATTTTGGTTTGTCAATTCGTGAGTTTTATAGCATAACTTGTCAGTGAACGGATACGGTTTGAGTCGGTATTGGGTTACAACTTTGAGCTTGATAAACAACTAACCTTTGGCTGGTTGTTTATCATAGCGCACGATCTACACCGCACTGATGAGTCCCAAAAAGAACGAAACGGTTGAAGTTGCTGGCTTGATCCGAGCTCTTTCTCATATTGGTTCACTAAAAAGTTAATTTCAACGTAGTTTTCCAGCTATTCATTTTATTTTACGCATGTTAATTTTGTAACTCGTCAGAACGCTGCTCTTAAAAAAGTCTTATAATAGACCTAGATGTTTTTATAAAAAATAAATTATAGGATAGGCATATAATTCTGCATTTGGGAAATAATTTTGTTTTGTAAAAAAGTAAAAAAGAAAAATATTTGATTGTAGAATGCGTATAAGGCGTAAGTATGACTTGGATTTCGCACTTGCTTCACTTGCGTACAAATTAATCCGCGACGATTGTTCTTAATATTGTTAGAGAAACCTCAATGTTCAGCCTTGTTTTTAAAAAGAAAATTGACAATCTTGAGAAAGAAAGAACTTTATATCTGTTGATTCACTGGGCACGTTTCCAGTTCGAATTTCAACTATTTATACAGTCAGGCTGAAATCACAAGAGCAGTGAGCGGCTCAGACACAAAACGTTTTCACATTCTTTCCCTTTTTTTAAAACTACATTCGCGAATCTTTGATTAAATCCTTAAAACAAACAAAAATATTACCTGACCATATTTAAAAACAATTTGTTTAGAGTTCTGTTTAAAATCCTAACAAAAACTGGAATAAAAGAATCTATATATACAATTCAGAGTTATGTTAATCTTTTTTAAATTCGAAGTTTCCCGTCTATATAGTTAACGGCGTACTATTATTATGAAACAAAAACTGACATTATGATCTAAAACTGTTTAAAAATTAATTGAAATAATACACGCTTTTATTTTACATGAACTAATTTTGCCGAGGCAAATTGTTCTTTATATTTTGGCTGTTTCATCCTCAATTTTTGCTTTATGTTTTTATTTCTGTGGACGGTTTGAAATAATGAAAATATCAAAACAAAAAGACATGGCATTGAAAAGCAGTGCTGATCGTCTGAGGAACTTTTACACGAATATACGTGTATTATTTGGGACAATAGTAGATACACTAAAATTGAAACGGTGCTTCTGTCTTTTTTACTGTGCACATTGCAAACGTAAATTAAAAGATTCAGTAAAATTTCAACTATAGAAACATTTTCACTTTTTTCAGCCTTGACCTGAGCTTGTTCTTATACTTATACTCTTATACTTCAACTTCTTATAAAGTTGTTCTTATAAAGTTGTTCTTATAATAAAAGGGTCTATGTTGGTAAAATAATACCACTGCATGTAAAATCGATAAATGTGTATAACAACTCATCTTTATAGACACATAATTCACTATCATCTTTTTTACCTATATTGATTTGAGTTGAGTCTACAGTGGCTCTCCTGTTTTTGGTTAAGGGAATATTATAGTCTTTAGTTTGCCCCACTGGAAGGAACAGCAATCCAAAGCAGGTGAACTCCAAGATACTCGTCGCTATTTACCAATCTTGTAAAGATCGAAAGTTGAGTTAGCAAAAATGAAGGTCACAATAAAGCAAATGTTTTTAAAAAAATTGAGACGCCGAGTTTCACACCAGCATTTTGTAGCTAGCAGCAAGAGTCTTATTTTAAAATTCATGTGCCATGCAATTGCAGCGCCTTCCAGCTCCCTCTAAGTTTTCCATTGAATTCTTAAAATTAAACTACTACTTCATGTGTTATACAACATTATTTTTCTGGTTCACTGGTAAACATATTATTTTTATGGAAAACGTTTATGATCAAACAAAATAAATAGGAAATAAAATTTCGGGTACAATAGATCTTTACTCATTTAAAGTTTGATCTGAAACAAGGTATAAAAATTCATTTTTTATAATCTAGAATAATGCCTAAACTTGCACGAACCTGGAATGAGAAATCCAGGTGAATTAACAACTAAGTGTTTTGTTTGCTGACATTTTATTAACTAAAGGTTGGGTTCATCAAGACCAAGCCGACGAGAAAATCCCAGTTATAATTGGTTTTCATACAAGCTAATCTGATGGCAGTTAGACAATCTTTATACACGACAAAAAAAAAAATCGCAAATTAATCACAGAGTTTTCAGTTTTAAGTTCTCTATCAAAGCCAAAAAACAACCCGGTTTGAATCAAACCAACAAGGCAACATACCGTGCGGTTCTGCGTCATACAAACCTTTGATAGGTTAGGATTTTGAGACAAAATATTCGCTCTTGCTATAAATCAAATTTCCTAGTTAAAACACAATAATTTATTATAAAATGCATTTCATATCAAACTATTTGCATTTTCTTGTTTAATTTTTCTTTTCATTTTCTAAACCAAAATTAAACAGCAATTATTTAATTCAGCTAGTTAAAGAAAATTGGTCACGCGGGCCTTTGAAACAGTGACTGCGAAAAACGCGATGTTTAAATTTACCTTCTGTGTAACTAAACTCTCTGGAATTTAGATTGAATTTTTAATAACAAAAATGGTAGTTTTATAATCCTGAGCAAATAGATTCTTGTTTTAACAGACAACTCCCACCTGAACTATTTTGAAGCAATATATAAAAGTCTGCCAGATTCTATCTTGCTTTTATTCAACTGATTCACACGAGAATTTAAGGGCCATGAAATTTCTCATCCTATCATCCTATATCGCCTGCATTGCGGCCACAACTCACGGTGAGTATACAACGATCTTTCATTGGCTACAAGAATTTGAATCAAAATATTTGGGAAATAAAACTAGTAGCTCCGATTTGTAGGCCAAAAATTGAGACTGAAATGGAAGAAAAAATTATTTTGGTACTGAAAAGAAAACCAAATGTGCGCACTGGACAATTTTTTTTCACAAATAATTTTTACGATCCCTAAAAGTTCCAAAACTATTCAAAAACAGTATCACGAAGCCCACAAATATTAATGATTTTGATACTTTGTAAATTTAAAACTATTATACCTGAAATCGTTTTCGAAGCATACCGAAAATAATCAGAAAATGCACAGTAGGCTCTCGTCATTTTTTAAATAATCTTAACAAGTAATTTATATTATATCTCCTGGCAACACCAGATCAGCTCCAACACGTTTTATCGTGAGAAGATATACTTTATTTTTAAGAGTGTAAAATTCTTATAAGTAATATAATTTGTTTGTCTATATGTTGTTGCAAAAAAACGACTGCTTCATTTGCCGTGCGACTGATTTTATATGGTACACGAAATTTTCATGTACTAACAGCAAATTTTATTCAAATCAAAGTTTTAGTCAATGCGTACAGATTAAAGTCAAGAGAGAAAATCTCTATCCAAAATCTCTTGTATATACTAATTTTTTAATGCTATTTCTAAGCCTATTAATATTTTATTCCCATATCCAAGATTTTAACACTTCCTTGCCAAAAAAATTATTTGTGAAAAGTGATATTGTGGGCTGTAACGAGAATATTTCTGCTATATATGAACGAAATAAAATTCATTCAGCATTAACTGTTTAAATATATCAACTTATATTTTCTTCGGATAATTTATTTATTCGTAATCCAGTTTTTGCTTTTATTTTGTTTACGTTCAGGATCTAAAATGGTCCCAGATGTTCCTGGACAGAAAGTGGTAGACGTCGGGGTGTATTACACACCAGTTACTAGGAGTGGTATCTGTAAAAATGTCAGATTACCTGCCGGATGCTCTCTGTCTGCCGACTGCAGTATCGTAAACTGCAAATGCCCATTTGGAGGGCAAAATTTTGAAGTAGAATTACGAATTAACAAATGCGAGTCTCCGGTGACCTTGACTGCCAGCGCTAAAGTTCCAATCTTGAACATCAATTTCTGCCACACTTTCCCCACGTCTCAGCGCCTTCCTATTCCAGGGATAGGACAAAATCTGGGACCAATTCAAGGAGGAGTGTTCATCAACGTTCAAATGAATTCTGGATCGACAAATGTTCATCTTGTGGTAAGAAGAATTAGTTTTTAAATCCCAAACGTTATTTCATGTACAAAAAGTCATTTTGCAATGATATAAAAGTAGTGACACCTGCAGCACGGCGAGTCAGTGGTATAACATTTGATTAGCAGATTAAGATTTCTTTTGGTTTTTAATTCAAATAATTTGCGAATTGATTTTGATTTTTTTTAAATTGTTTGTTCTATTTCTTATATGGTCGGCCTCAGGGCTGGCACAAGTGATACAACCTCTGCTCTCCAACCCAACGGTCCCGAGTCATTAAACCACCACGTACCCTGTCGAGACCTTCTTTTCCACAAAAACGAGCTTAGTTTTCCGTCAGTCGAGGTCGGTAAATAAGTACCAGAGTTTGCCGGGAACCAGCTTGCGATAGATTTGTGTCCCATCGAGGGTGGGAAGCTCTCATCTACCTAACAATACAGAAACAACAGATTAGCGCTTACTCTAATGAACCACTTAGCTTGTAAAAGATTTATGGTTAGTTCTAGCACATCAAAAAGTTTAAAAACAGACCCAAAATGAAAATACATTAAATACAAATCCAATTAATAGAGTACGTATTCTAGGCTGATAAACCGCTTGCAAGAAATAGGCACTGCTACCCGTGAACCATTAAGCTGGTTAAAGGGTTTAGCTATCATCCTTAACAATTAATACAAAAACTGGAGGTAGGCGATGGCTGTTATGAACATGACTCGGCTTGTTAAAACTTTTGCCTAATAATTTTGCTTAGCACTACTTTTTTCTACAAAAGGTATCGCTTGAAACTGGTATTGTGATAGCTGGAAACCCTTTGGTACCGATCAAATTGGATTTAATCAACGGTGACCTTCCAATCACAACAGATGGTTGTGGTGAGTAATCACTTAGTTTTTAGTTAGTTATCGTAAGGGTCACTGAAAGAATTAGGGGGATATATGAAAATAGAATGTAATATTGAGTGAGGGACACCGAAAGAGTTGAAATTGATTGTCAACGATTTGCTATCAGCTTCAATTTAAAACAATAGCAATTGATATCCCCTGCGTTTTGCTCACCTGATACCTTGGCCTAACGCTTCAAAAGAACAAAATCAGAAGGAAATTATTGTGTTTTTTACAGCTGTCCAAAGTAATATATTCAATATTAGCAGAAATGTGCTTTTGATATCTTTGTTTTTGAGCTTTACACCTCCTTTAGCCGAAAAAGGGCCAGGAAACCCAAACTCCAAAGCAATTGTTTTTAAAGCTTTATAAATTCTATTACAACCGCTTTATCTTTATTTACCGGCATACTTTTAACTTTTGGAGAAGAGGAATCAAGACTGACAATGAAAAAACGGATAATGATGAACTTTATAAGACTCAGGACTCGATTCAGAGTCTCACAATTCACCCTCTTCATCTCACGGTTTTCCACAATGAATTACAACCTCAATTATTCACACACAGTCTCACCAACCGAAAGCTAAATCAATTAATAAAGTTGAAAGTTATGAACTGGCACTATACCATATACTGAAGTGTTTATTAGGTATAGAAAACTTTTTTTTGATGTTTTATTTTGTGTCCGTCTACGTTCTAATGTGAAACTACTATAATAGTCTTTGTAGTCTTTTATAATTAACGTTTAACTGAAAATAACTGTTCTCTTTGTTGGAAAATAAATAATTATATAAGTATTATGTTTCTTTAGTTTTATGTTTATAATTATAATCATATTATATAACTGACAAAACTGAAATCCTTCTTTTTTTATTCAGATGGAGGAGGAGAACCTCCAGGACCTGAGCCGCCAGGTACTTCAAATAAGTAAAAATATAATATTTCTAGGAATACGAACAACTTTAGGACGAAGTAGCAATGAGCTGTATCTTTTTTAACTTTCATTAAACTTCTTTGATACACGAACACATGCTGAGACAAAGAATTAAAAAGAATCTAAGCTCCAGATGGGAATTGAACCCATGACCTTCCTTACACTAGTCGGACGCTCTACCACAGAGCCACGGGAACTCGTATCAGGCCCGTACGCAGGGGGAGTGCGCGGGGTGCGCATGCACCCCTCCCCCCTCCCCCCGCGTCCTTCCCTCCTTCCCTATAAACGGCTGTAAAGGTCCACAAAGTCCACTCGATATTAGAAAAGTAAATTATAAAAATAATAAAGTCTGTGATAGAAAACGGCCATTAAAGCATATTTAAAAGCACTCTTATTTACCGTAAAACGATCTCAATAACAAATTCAGAATAAAATCTTATTTGTCTGTCCAGCCAAAGTACCCTAATCACAAAGTTATTTTTACACAAAACTTTATTTTTCATGCTTGTATCACACAATCACTGAATGATATTTGTGTATCATGAACGCAATGATCGTATTAACTGCATCGCACATGCAGTCACATTAATATTAATACCAACAGGACGATCATTATAACATATATATATGTAAACTTCTTTGATCAGACAATTTTTTCTTCAGTCGTGTCCGGTTATTCAGTACTTGTGTAAACGTATAACTGTGTTGCACATGCGTGCTTGTAACGACACAGCCACTAATTAGGGCATTATGGCGTTGCAGGTCAGAAAGACTAAGCCCGTTCTAAAACCCTTAAGAAAAAGTACTGAGCCTGAATGTTATTAGCCGTGGACAGCTGTTTCGTGAAGTAGAACGCCAGGGCTTACCCCTGAGCGGGCTAGCTGTCTTCGCTAGATCTTATTAGCAGCTGTTTTGAGATTTCTAGGCCTCATCAGCACGGCACAGCTAAAAGCAGGCTCAGTTTCCCACAGAAAATACAACGCAGAGGCGTAACGCTCGTGGAATGTGGCTTGAATAGTAAATATAGCTGTATTGCACATGCACGTGCCCTATTTAGTGGCTGCGTCATTACAAGCACGCATGTGCAATACGGTTATATTAAGCATTCCAGATCCATATCCCACAAGCGTTACTCTTTTACTTTAATTTTTGAAAACGGAATAAGCACATACACACGTATACAATTACGTTTATGCTAAAGTTGGATCAAATCGCATTCCCATTTTTGATTTTTGGCATTTTTTTCCCAGTCCCGCTTACCAAACCCTAGTCCCAGTGACCACACCCCATTTTCCTTGATCAATCTCTAGTCCCAGTAACCAAACCCTAGTTCAGTGGTACCGGCCAATTCGTATTTTGTTCCTTCAGGGCCCTCTTTTAACAACCTGAGGCACCTGCTCCATGATCAAATGTTTCAGTTTGTGTCAAATGATGAATAGCAAACAAGATTAGAGTAACGAGCAACTGCTATTGATAAATACATAAGCTCTTGATATTTTTCTCTTTTCAGTGCCAAGTTGTCAAGACAAAGATCCTTTATGTATTTTTAGAGGGTTTTTGTGCTTATTTAATGCTAATACTCAACGCGACTGCCGAAGAACATGTAAGAAGTGCTGAATGTTCTTAACTGCAACTCTGTTGAAAACAGTACGTAAGATAAAATGATAAACTGACAGTGAAGTAGTATTGGTTTTATTATTTTAAAACGTTTAATATTATATTCAAGACCCAGTGGTTTTGGATTAAACATAAAGGTTATTACTCTTTTTTACATAAAGCAGGCATCTATTCTGAAAAAGATAGACTTCGGCGAATACTTTCGTCATCACTGGCCATTGTTTTAACTCGTTTACAAAACTCTTTGATCAAATTTGCAATCCAACCATGAACCCCTTCGACTTCTCTGACGTCACAACTTCGTGTCCGGACTACCTCGTTTTTTTGCTTGATGTTCGGGTTGTCTTTGGAAATACGTCGGATGTGAGATTTTGTTATTTTTACTCCAGAGATAAGGTCTGATCAAAAAGTTTAATTGATAAAATTTTAAAATGAACAGTCCGCAAAAAAAAAAAAAAAAAAAAAAATCAGAGCATTGCATTTGACCTCCAACCAAACCGTCACCTCGTGATAAATGAAAATTAATATGAAGAATATTATATATAGATAAAAAGCAAGATGTGTTTTTTGGCCGAAATTGTTTTCCGCGAAAATAAAGATGGTGAATTTTGAGCTCGGTAATAAATGTGAAGAGTGAATTATTCATCATGACACGAGCATGGGACAAAGAGTCCCCGGATACGAACCCATGACCTCCCGGACAACTGAGTTCACATATGAACTCAGGTTAATGACCATGCTCTCCATGAGCTCTCGTAGCTCAGCAAATAAAGCGGCCACCCGGTGTTCGGGAGGTCTTGGGTTCGAATCTTATCGGGAACTCATATTTTTTCTTTGTTCCATGTTCGTGTCATGATGAGTAGATATCTGAACAGACATAACTAGAATGCTGCTGAATAAAAAATAGCAAAACGTTTACTGTTCATCAGCGGGAAGCCTAGATTGTGCGCCTACAATTCGGTTTCGGCTTCTTTCACAAACTCTTTTTACTTTTTTTATGGGCTTCGTTTGCGCTCTTGGTAATATTTCTCCCTTTGAACCACAAAGTCCCAAGTTCATGCTCGGCTCTGCCGAAATTTGATATTTTGTGCGACCTCTTTTCCCGCCTAAGATAACTCAGCTTTCCATCCTTCCAGGGTAGGTACATGAGTACCAGCGTCTGCTGGGAACTAACCTGTGATGGATTAGTGTCCCATCCAGGGGGAGTTAAAGACTCCCATCTACTTAATCTGCCTATGAAAAGAAAACAGTTTTTGGTTGTCTAAAAAGATCATGATAAGAAAGACAAACAGGCAAAATTTCAGAGAGTTAGATAAATCGTAGAAATACTAGCGCCTGGGAAGATTTGAGTTCTGTGGCTATCCATTAAAAAGTAGAATGCACAAGAATGACAAAAAGTCTTTTAGTGTTGCAGCAATTGACGAGAGCGTTGGAAGGAATATGCAAATTGCTCTAAAGATATTTTTAGACGAAATTCTGTTTTCATAGACGTCCGCATAAGTACCTCGATTAGAAGTGAGAGTGAAAAAAGCTATAGTAAATTCAAAGAAATTGTGGAGCCTATTTCCTATTGAATGTTTTCTATCCTGAAATATCACTTCCCATCATTTTCAAACTCGCATTCGTCAACAAATGGTATCTCCACGTCCACGCTGTCCGCCATTATGTTGCTTTCACTCAGAACATCAGATTTAGGTTGGCCATCAAGCGAAGGTATTGCAAAACAGATTTCCGTCCACGGCCAATCTATAAATAACTTCAGAGGAACTGATATATCCCAAAGCCAAGTCCAGGAGTGTCCCTCCTTATCCCCTTAAAAAAAGGCCTTATTTTCTCTTGGGTCAAAACAATATATTTTGTAAAAAAAAGAAGAATATAACTTCTTTGTAAAAGGTGTTGCGTTTTCAAAGCAACATATTATACTTCATACAAACCACATTTTTACCAATACATTTTTGTTGGCTAAAAACAGCGTATTTTTCCCCTTTGTTTTCAAAATGATTTGTTCCAGTTTTTTACTGCTAAAGACAGGTTGTAGCCCTTAATCCAATCTTGTTTCCAAAGGCGACAAATTGTTTCTTTTTTACAACCTTAATATTTAATTAATTTGCTGCTTTCAGCCCTTGAACGAAATATTAATCCCAACATTTTTCTCTTCGTCATTGTCGACAAAACAGCTTGACAAAAATTGTTTGCTTGACATCTTTTTCTGTGTTTTATCTATTCGTGCAATAAAGCACGAAACGGTTCATAGCTTAGTAAAATTGTAGTAGTTGTCCGCTGTGTTGTTTTTATCTCGCTCACGTTAAGTTTAAACCCCAAACACTTTTAAAAACTTTAAACAACATTAGACATAAGTTTTTATTATTCTAAAACAATAACTCTTAGCTAGGGATTTGCAGGACTTCTTAATGCAGTAATGTCTAATACCAAGATTATTCATGTATGCAAATATTTGAACGCTCAATCTTTTTAAAAGCTTTTCATTAATTCACGAGATTGGGATGAAGATGGTGTGAACTGGATGAGTGGCTGTGTTAATACATATCTGTGAATGAACTACACAAAATATGTTTACTAATACAACTTTGCAGGTGGTAGCTTAATTAATCGACTTTCATTAAATTTTCCTGCTTTTAATTCAAATTAAAGATAAATCACAATAAATTTTTAAATGTTTTAGTCTATGATTGGTTGAATTTTGGGTATCATCTGTTGAAACATAAAGTATTTTCGTTTCTAACCGATACATATGATTGTGCTTGAATAATCTTCAGACATTATAAATTGAACTATTGGCATTGTCAGATCTTATTGTTCTTTTTTTCTTTTCTTTTTTGCTAATATTTCAATATCTATGATCGCGCTAAAACTTTGGTTTATTTATACGTTAGCTTTAACGACTATTAAAATACTAATTATTCTATGATAAACAAACTTGTATCTTGTTAATGTTAAAAAACGGATGATCAAATATATAGAAGCCCAAAGAGGTAAAAAGGTAAAAAATGATAGGAACCTTCCATAATGTTTTTTTTTAAAACTTTCGTTTTTGTTCGTAAGAATATTGTTTTTATTGATGAACTCTTTAGAAACCATTTTTTCGTAGTCATTGTCAAAAAAAGTTTCCCTCAGTTTGTTTCAGCTAATTTTAGCAAAAAGTGAACAAACAGCTGCTGAAGTTCTGAACTCCTCGTGCACCGTCCAGGCATAGCTGAACTGTTATACAAAATGGACAAACGAGATTATTGATTCTGATATTAGGATATTTTGTTCGTTATGAAAATCATCTCAGTAAGATAATTTAGTAAAACATCTGTGAGCTCAAAATGAAAGTTTGCGTATTGCAAGATAAATCTTTAATATCTCTGAAGCCACAAAACATTGTCAGGTTTTTTTGGCGTGCTTAGCACATATTAATCGAGACTTTGTGTTTGGTGATTAGTGAAGAGAAACGTTTAGAATATCAAATAAAAATATTATCTAAAACTTTACGTTAAATACCGTTTAGTTTAAGAATAATAAATTGAACTTCCTCGATAGAATGAGGCTTCTGTTTGGAAAATATGGTGACCAACTGTGTTTTCCAAAAGCCGAAATTGCCTTGTGCATTGGTAAATTAAACATGAATGTCGTAAGTGAAGGTATTGATTAACTTGATTAGTTTTTAATGTAAATGAGTAATTACTTGCAATAATAAAAGGAAATTTACTAAATTAGTTTTACTTAATTCTAATGTTCTCTTACCAGTATATTGCTTTGAGAACAGTGAGAACTTTACAGTGAGAACTTTCTTAACGTTTGCGGAATATGATATGAAACTCAATACGATATAACATTTAAAATGATGTTAACATACTTTCGTTCTCTTGCAAATCAATTTACAGCCAATCAATTTAGTCTCGCGTGGCAATAGAAAAAGCACTTAAAACGGCAAAGCAACAAATGTTTTCAGTTAACGTCAAATCACGTTCCCAAACTTGTCAATTAACTTTCTGTTACCTTTATTTGAATTGGTGAACATATAGTGATACTTTACCTAGCTCATACTGCACTGTAGATATTGTTCAGGGAGTTTTGCATGATGTGGCTAACAGAAAAAAGGAAATTATGAATTAGTTTTAACTGTCTTTACGTCATTCACTGTAGTTCACACTTAAAGCGAAATGTGTTTGCGTAAACCTTTTCTGAGTAAAATGAAAGTTAATTACTGAAAATCAATATTCATGAATTTGAAGCAGAAGTTATATTATGTATTTGTGATCAAATATTTGTCTCAGCTTTACATATAAACAAGTATGTCGTGCTAAAAAACTTTGATCTTTGTTAAATTATTATATTTTTCATTTGCAAGCGGAGAGCTCAAGCGGAAGACAAATCGTGGTTCGTTCTCTTTCTGTTTGTATTGTCTTGAATCAGCAACTTCTTGCGGTCAAGAGGAACATCAAAATTTTGGCAGGATGTGAAGTTTGTTATCGTGAGATCTTTGTTCATTGGAGCAACAGATGGCTATAGCTCATTAATAAATGAATAGAAATTAATTTGCTTCTGTGACAGGAATTTGAAAAGTGAAGAATATTTTTCTTATCTTTACAAATTTAAAATGCTGGTCATAAAACATGATTGTGGAGGGTTCGTCTGTTTTAAAAGGGCTCACAAAAAGAAGGTAAGTTATTAGAATTTGCTTTTCATTGCAAATCTCTTAAACACATCTACTGGCAATTATTCCTTACCGTTTTTTGGTAATGTTATAAAAGAATCAAATTATGTTTAGTATTTGATTTAAGCATTTTTTTACACCCGCCAAATTTTAACAAAATAAAGAGGAATATCTTTCGTATCAAAACAAAAGTAAGCTTGCGTTGATAAAAATATGAATACTTTTAATCTTTCACTTTTCAAACAGGTCGATCACAAGATGTACTTCGTTTCATGTTTGCTTGGATCAGTTTTGGCTCTAGCTGTTTGTTTTCCAAAGTTAGTTAAAAGCGAAACAGGTGGGTCTTAATTATTTTCCCTATTTCGAGGTCCTTTGGTATTCACTGTAAGGAGCGCTTCTACATACTAAGTACAGAAGCAAACGGTCCGCGGCTCGAACTTACAGTCGGCCAAAATCTACTACGTTGCGGAGCCGTTTTTGCTCATGCACTAGCACAAATCCTATTTATATTTTCTTCTGCATCTTTGATCATGCTCAGTTTATGACCTTTGGTTCAGAATTGGTTTACCACGCACAATAAAACAACAGTAGAGGGTACATCAAAAGTTAAAATTTGAAATAAATTACAAAGGAAAATGTTGAAAATCCTCCCCGAGGTTTCAATGAAACAATGTTAAGACTTTGTAAAACGTTATTTGTTTTCGTTTTCAGTTGGAAATCAAAGTCTTGTATAGTCGCCTTACTTTTGTCTTTAAATGAAACTCTCTAATGGTTGGGAAATTCTGAAAGTTATCATGGATATTGTCAGAAACTGGATGAATACGTCTGTGAAACAGACTCCCAAATTGAGGCACAAAAGCGTGATGTTTGTAAACCATTGTAAAGATAATTGAAATATTTTGTTACAAAATTCATCGTTTTACCTACGGCAGCTCTATATAACTATGGACCATGTTGCATTATGGAACATTCGCCGGAAAACATTTTTTTTAATGATTTTGCACAATTTGAGCCTAGCGTTTTAAAAAAACGCCTTACAACTAGGAAAAACATTTTGCGTTAGTTAGCAATTATTTATGTAACAGAAACGAAAGACATTTTTTGCTTCTGATTGCTTAAGCGCTGCGCTTGTATATGGTAAGAGTTTCCTCGCATTAATATCAGGGCTCATTTAGAGACTGAATATTGTAAGATAGTTTGAGAATTACAGCCTCATTTCATTCGGATCTCATCTGTTCTTGAACATATTTTTTGCATACTGAATCAGCTGGAAGGCTGAACGTACTTTAGTTGCAAAGGCTGCATGGCCATCATCTTTGTGAATTAAAGAAAAGATTGGAATCTCTGCCTGAAATGCAGTCATAGTCCTCAGAAAATGAATTTAATTATTGCGTTCGACATAAGATCATTTCGTGCTGTAGGTTACGAGCTCCTTGTGACCGCTGTGCATAAATTTTGAAGATTCTTATTAGCATATCAAAATATGACTTTACTTCCTTCCCCTCCCCCTCCCCCTTCTTTCTTCCTTCCTTTCCCAGCCCCTCTCAGGAAACTAATACAAATTATGACAACTGAAGACACTTTGTTTCGCTTTGGTTTTTGTTATCTTCAACACCCAAATCTTCGGGTCAATTTAGAGCATATTCTAGAACTGTTGGCAACTAACTATGAACTTTATTCTAACGATTTGTTATTTGTACACCTCTTTTGTCTTTCTTTTTTATCACAGTCTGAAATTTGCAGGATTTACGTGCTATCACGTGCTAGGTTTTCATTCACGCTTGAATGAATCCATGGTACTCCTGAGTTGCAGTTTCAATCTCTGATAACTTACTTTATATGGTAATTCCCAAGAATCTTCAGTGATGATTCCCAAGACGAAGTCGAGGAAAACATTGAAATTCGAGGGAAATCAATCAGATTTTTCCAGAGGAAGCAGTCATTAAGTGTGCTTTATATAACATAAACAAAATAAACCACAATTATGAAGAGAAAACCAATTTATTACATGAATGAGAGTAGAGATACAAACGAACAGCAGTCCTTGTGGCGTATTGAGTGTTTATGGAGCAGTCATTAGGTGTTTTGTTATATAGTATAAACAAAATAAACCACAATTATTAAAACAATACCAATTTATTACATGAATGAGAGTAGAGATACACACGTATAGCAGTCCTTGTGACGTGTTGAGTGTTTATGGAGCAGTCATTAGGTGTTTTGTTATATAGCATAAACAAAATAAACCACAATTATTAAAAGAAAACAAATTTATTTCAAGAATAAGAGTGGACTACAAACGTACAGCAGTTCTTGTTGTGTGTTATGTGTTTTTAGAGTCTTTTTCTATATGGAATTCTTCCATTTCATCTTTGATCTGTAAGATGAGCAAACGTTTCTTTGGGGACTCCATTTTTGTTTTTGAATGAAACAGTGGTCAAAATTGTAAATAAAAACAAACTTATAGTACTCTAATACGCGCGGGTACCAATTTTCCCGCCGAACTCCGCTGCATGTGGATTTGTTTGTAAGCGTATTACAATTTGAATAAGGGATATTACAATTAAAATCACATGAAAAGTAAAAATCTTAAAAGTAATAATAGTAATAATAATAAAAATATGTATCACAGATTAAATGCAAATTTGAAATATTTTGAAAGTGTTAACGGCGGTCTTAAAAGAGTTAAAACAAGGAATGTTCCTGATCGTTGCTGGTAAAGCGCTCCCGTAGGGTTGTTGTGACAGCGAGACAGCAGTGTTCACCAGCTGTTGACCAGCGGGTAACATTTGATTGGTAGTCGTCACGTAACCTCGATTTCACCAATGAGCGCGCTTTTGAGTCAAAATGCTCGAGCTATATAACATAAACAGTTAGTTTTATGAATCAATCTGTTTAAATATTTTGCTTATGTTATTCACTGAATTTTATCTGTACCATTGTTCAGCTGAGCTGGTTATCAATGAACACTGGAAAGCTTTTGGAAAACCTGGAGTTGTAAGTGTTTTTAACTAAACATTTTAATTTAATACTATCTTTGTGAGTGCTTTATTTGTCTTTGCCTCAATCACTAATGTTATTGTAATATTATTTCATCTAATTTAGTATTTCAATATTCATAATTTTCATTTGTAACACAGAAGATGACACTAGAAGTGTCCAAACATGTCTGTTAATCTTAAAAGTGTTGCGAGTTTAGTTTAGAATTATCCCTGTTTTTAATTAGGATAAAATGGTAGAAATCCAGTATTAGGCCATGTAAAAAAAAATTGTTGATCGTCCTTTTTTGAAGAAAAAAGTCAGAGGGAGGGAGGTTTTTTTTTTTTTCAGTCATCGGGGAATGAAGACCACTGACGACAAAGACTAAATGAGGTAATGACTGTTGTTTTGTGTGTAATTTTGTTCCTTGTTGATTGTATTTTATTCAAATGCTTGTAAATTACTACAGCATTGACAAAACCTTGCTGCAAAATCTTTATTTTTGCATTAACACAACAATATTTACAGGTTCCCAATAAATAAAAGTAATCATAATATGACCCTAAGAAACCGTAACACATATCAAATCGATACGGGAACAGTGCAATTCCTTTTCTTACCCGCTGCCTTAATGAGAGATGCTGAGAATTAGATTACTAAAAAAGATGTGCAAAACTGATACTACCTATATAATATTGCCAAGTGTTATTTTTATTGTGGCTGGTCCATATTCTATTTTTATAAATATGATAATTATTATTTTCGCGACTTAGTACATCACCACGGAAGAAAAAAAAATCGTCGGGGCTTATTCGGATGTCGGGCGGGGACGATCAACAACTTATTTTTTTTACATGGCCTAATGCCTTTTTTTTGGCATTTTTGGGCAAATCTCGGGTGCCTGAGCTCATCATCAAGGGCTGAGAAGGCTTAAACCTTGCCAGTATCGAAGAACTGTTTATTGGCACCGTGATTATAGCAAAATAAGCCAG